>BQNB010001943.1:0-87570 GCA_026074375.1 Tanacetum coccineum | reverse complement strand
AGACTTTATTAATCAAAATAACAAGTCATGAAACAAAATGACTTCCAACAGTATTAAATTCTAACAAAGTCAAAAAAAAGAGATCTTCAAAAGGAAAGGTCTTAAATCATAAATCCAAATAAAAAGGGTTCTTCTAAAGGAGAATCCTCTAAAATCCCCTACTCTCAATGCTCATATCCCAGCTTCCCGCTTAGCACCTGCTGTAGGATAAGAAAACACGGCTGAGCTAACGCTCAGTGAACATATATAATAATAAGAACGGTAATAAAATGAAGGAATGAACGAAACGAATATCGAGAACCTGCCAAACGATATATATATAGAACAATGAATAGGATAAGAGTAATCAAAGGAATGCCCATGAGCCCAAACAAATGTCTAAAGCATGCCACATGCTTAGACCCTAAACAAATAATCAGATAGTCATAATCAAATGTACACAGGTATGCATTCCCTGATGTACCAAATGTGATATGGGGTGTATTGCACACACATAACCATTCACCTAAAATGAACAGAACAAAGTACCTAGGATGCATCTATACGCAGAACAAAGTCATATCTATATACACAAGCACTATGGCGAGTGTACGAACATATGTAATCAAATCATAATAAGTGCACATACAAAAGGGAACGCCATGGACCAATCACACCGCCACAGATAGTGTCATGCCATTGGTGCATCAATGACATGGTCATGGTACCTCCATGACTAGATACAAATAGCTCGGGCAAAGAGATAGGCAAAAGATAACAATGATCAAGTTTCAAATAATCCAAATATGGAAACGAATCTAGTAGCATATTCTAAACAAGAACCAACAGATTCATACAAACGAATATCGAATCAAACGGATTGTCAACATCAAACGAGTCATGATTACGGGTAGCAAATCAAAGGATTATCAAACGAATCAAAGTAGTTAAAAACAAATGAGAATCAAGTCATGAGATGTCCTTACTAAAAGGACGGAATATCTGTACGAATAACGAAACGGACTAAAGAACCCATAAATCGTAACAATAGTAAAGAGAGGTATGTATCAAGAATATATGTACCTTAACAAACACGCAACGGAGAGAACGAACACGAAGACAAAAGATCAAAACCTCTTCACCGAATCTACACAATTCCATGATTACATATTATTATCTATCTTATTTCATAAGTTTTATCACTTGATCTTACCATAAATAAAGTTTACTTGACTTAATTAAGGTTTCCAAAAATTTCAGATTTTGACTACTTATTTAAGGTAAGTTTCCATACTTAAAAGACCCATAAAAACATCTTCTAAAATTACACCAAAAATTACAGAGGTTCCTACATATGTCTAATACACCCATGATCATTGGTTTAATTTATTTCCATGTTTAAGTATCCCTTTGACCCTTGTTACCCAAAACTGACCCGAATTTTGACCTGGCAGAACCTTTGAAAAGTTGACGCGTATTTACCATACTTAGACAATTCAGAAAAATCTCAAAAAAGCATGGATGTAGCTAATATCATGAAGATTAACCCACATAATTTTCAAAGGCTAATTCGTTATGGTTTGAGAATTAAAAATCAATACTACAATTGAATTTTTCGGATAGAAATTCCAGATTCGACACTTAATCTTATAAAATCTAATAATCGACCGTCCCGACCTCCAATTGACATGAGGCCAGATTTTCCAGAAACTAGATTCATTGAACTTCACTTTAGGCTCAAGAATTATGTCAAAACCATTTTTTATCATTAAGATATACTCCGTTTAACACGACCTAAAATTCTGCCCAGAATAATGAAAACTCTAATCCACACCCATTAAAACCAACCCTAGGGTTTCTAATCTTGTAATTTTTATTAATAACATTCTAGGGTTTCAAAACATGTAATTAAACCATTTTAAATTAGATTAACCTTAGAGAAATTGACAAGAATATAAACACTCTATTTCTTACAATCTTTTAGGTTTTATATGAAAACTTTTGCATATGAAATCATGGTGACACAAGAATGAAACAAATTAAGACTTACCTATGGAATGAGGGAGGAGTACAAATCAAACACCAAGAACACACCAAAGATTGAAGATCAAACCACACCAAGATTACTCAAAAACACCTAAACCTTCTTCTTGCTTGAAACTTTGATGGAAGAATACACAAAATTATAGAGTAAGAATTTTGAGAGAATGATGAGAATGGGAGAGAGGGGGCCGAATTTATAAGGATGGAGAGAAGGGGGGACAAAATCTTTTATAACTTTAAAAAGATTACACATGTTTATCTTAATCCCTTTACACTCTTTTCCTAAATAAGTTTCATTACAAAAATAAAAGATTTTGGTGTATAATCACCTATAGGGGGCGGATTTAAGAGATAAGGAGGGGGAACAAAATAAAAAAATTTCCATTTTTAAGATTGCACAAAATACTTACTAAAACCTTTTAATGCTTATCCCTTAAAATAGGTTCTTTTAACAAAGGAAAGTAAATATACAAAATAATCAAATTACAAGATATATTATTTATTTATTTTTTAAAATGGCCGGCCATATATGTATATATATATATATATATATTTTTTAAACAAATACCTTATGTTATATCCTTATAATTTCCAAAAATTATAACCTAAGGTTTCAATCTCAATTGCTTATTAATAAACTTTAGGTTATATTCAAAATTACCAATATGAAATGAAATTCAAATTTTTGGGTTTTACAACTCTTCCCCTCTAAAAAGAAAATTTCGTCCCCGAAATTGAAATAGGTAAATGAATTCAGGGCTATTCAGATTATCAAGGATGACACGGTTGGTATGACAAACGATAGGGGCGCGATGTTCAGCCAACCAATTCATACTAAGAATAAAATCGAAATCACTTAGTTCTAAGGGAAGCAAATTAGCAAAACGAATCTTATCATCAAAACGAAGCGGACAGTTCGGATATTCGTGGTCAGACTTTTCATAGGCGTAGATATCGGTAAGGTATAATTAAGTAGCGTAGGGAAGATGCTAATGTGTTTAGTAAATGAAACATAAACCGCAAAAATGTGTTGTACCCGTATCAAATAAGACAAAAACAGCACGACCGTTCAAAAAGAGAGTTCCCGAAACGGTACCTGAAGAGTTAGCTGCCTGATCCTTGGTCGAAGAAAATACTCGCCTCTTAGCAGCAGGTAATCAACGAACGAAACAACGAAGACGATTCAGAGTTAAGATCAAAGTACGAAAGGAAGCGATAATATCAAAATACGAAAGGAAGCCTAATGTCTACCCAATCCTCACAGGTCATAACCTAGGTTTTACAGGTCGAAATGGCTCTGATACCATAATTGTAACATCCCGCTCCGATAAAGAGACCAAGAGTTACATTATGGGGTCATATCAGAACATATAAACGCAAGCGGAAGACTTTATTAATCAAAATACCAAGTCATGAAACAAAATGACTTTCAATAGTATTAAATTCTAACAAAGTCAAATGAAAGAAATCTTCAAAAGGAAAGGCCTTAAATCATAAATCGAAATAAAAAGGGTTCTTCTAAAGGCGGGTCATCTAAAAGCTCCTACTCTTAACGCTCATATCCCAGCTTCATGCTTAGCACCTGCCGCAGGAAAAGAAAACGCATCTGAGCTAACGCTCAGTGAACAGATATAATAATAATAACGGAAATAAAACGAAGGAATGAACGAAACGAATATCGAGAACCTGCCAAACGAATGCCAAACGATATATATAGAACAATGAATAGGATAAGAGTAATCAAAGGAATGCCCACGAGCTCAAACAAATGTCTAAAAATGATACATGAATAGACCCTAAACGAATATTTCCACATAGCCATATAGTCAAATGTACACATGTGGATCTGACCTAATGTACCAAATGTGATATGAGGTATATTGCACACACTCACCATTCACCTAAACAAAACAAAACGAAGTACCTAGGATGCATCCATACGCTCCCTGTAGAACAAAGTCATATCCATATACACAAGCACTATGGCGAGTGTATGAACATATATAATCAAATCATAATAAGTGCACATACAAAAGGGAATGCCGTGGACTAATCACGCCGCCACAGATAGTGTCATGCCATTGGTGCATCAATGACATAGTCATGGTACCTCCATGACCAGATACAAATAGCTCAGGCAAAGAGATAGGCAAAAGATCAAGTTTCAAATAATCCAAATATGGAAACGAATCTAGTAGCATATTCTAAACAAGAACCAACAGATTCATACAAACGAATATCGAATCAAACAGATTATCAACATCAAATGACTCATGATTACGGGTAGCAAATCAAAGGATTATCAAACGAATCAAGGTAGTTTAAAACAAATGAGAATTAAGTCATGAGATGTCTTTACTAAAAGGATGGAATATCTGAACAAATAACGAAACGGACTAAAGAACCCATAAATCGTAACAATAGTAAAGAGAGGTATGTATCAAGAATATATGTACCTTAACAAACACGCAACAGAGAGAACGAACACGAAGACAAAAGATCAAAACCTCTTCACCGAATCTACACAATTCCATGATTACATATTATTATCTATTTTATTTCATAAGTTTTATCACTTGATCTTACCATAAATAAAGTTTACCAGACTTAATTAAGGTTTCCAAAAATTTCAGATTTTAACTACTTATTTAAGGTAAGTTTCCATACTAAAAGACCCATAAAAACATCTTCTAAAATTATACCAAAAATTACAGAAGTTCCTACATATGTCTAATACACCCATGATCATTGGTTTAATTTATTTCCATGTTTAAGTATCCCTTTGACCCTTGATCCCCAAAACTGACCCGAATTTTGACCTGGCAGAACCTTTGAAAAGTTGACGCGTATTTACCATACATAGACAATTCAGAAAACTCTCAAAATATTCATGGACATAGCTAATATCATGAAGATAAACCCACGTAAATTTCAAAGGCTAATTCGTTATGGTTTGAGAATTAAAAATCAAATACTACAACTGAATTTTTCGAATAGAAATTCCAGATTCGACACTTAATCTTATAAAATTTAAAAATTGACCTTCCCGGCCTCCAATTGACATAAGGCTAGATTTTCCAGAAACTAGATTCATTGAAATTCACTTTAGGCTCAAGAATTATGTCAAACCCAATTTTTATCATTAAGATATACTCTGTTGAACATGACCTAAAATTCTGCCCAGAATTTTTAACCATGAAAACTCTAATCAACCATAAAATACCAACCTAGGGTTTAATCATTGCATTTTTTATTAATAACATCATTAATGGCCATCTAGGGTTTCAAAACATGCAATTAAACCATTTTAAATTAGATTAATCCTAGAGAAATTGACAAGAATATAAACACTTTAGTTCTTATAATCTTTTAGGTTTTATATGTAATCATGGTGATACAAGAATTATACAAATTAAGACTTACCTATGGAATGAGGTGAGGAGTACAAATAAAACCAAGACCCACATAGATTGAAGAATCAAACCACACCAAGATTACTCAAAAACACCTAAACCTTCTTCTTGCTTGAAACTTTGATGGAAGAATACACAAAATTATAGAGTAAGAATTTTGAGAGAATGATGAGAATGGGAGAGAGGGGGCCGAATTTATAAGGATGGAGAGAAGGGGGGACAAAATCTTTTATAACTTTAAAAAGATTACACATGTTTATCTTAATCCCTTTTACAAAATAAAGATTTGGTCTATAATTCACTATAGGGGGCCGGATTTAAGAGATAAGGAGGGGGAACAAAATATTTTTTTTTCCATTTTTAAGATTGCACAAAATACTTACTAAAACCTTTTAATGCTTATCCCTTAAAATAGGTTCTTTTAACAAAGGAAAGTAAATATACAAAATAATCAAATTACAAGATATATTATTTATTTATTTTTGAAATGGCTGGCCATATATGTACATATATATATTTTATATATTTAAAAAAAGTACCTTATGTTATATCTCTATAATTTCTTAAAATTATAACCTAAGGTTTTAATTTCAAATGCTTATTAATAAACTTTAGGTTATATTCAAAATTACCAATATGAAATAAAATTCAAATTTTTAGGTTTTACATTTTTCTTGTTGGTCTGAAGTTTCCCGTATGTGATTTGTTCTTCCTTTGGCTATTTTCAAGGGAGGTGTGTAATTGAGGAATGCACACCATGTCTTGTGTATTGATAGCCCTTTTGTTTTTTCTGATTGAGATCATTTAAAGAATGGCCTTGTATCTTGGATTTCATTCCTCCTAGTTTCTTTTGTTCATTCAGTTTGGCCTAGGGAGGGACTAAATGTACATTATGAATGAGTTGAGTGTAATCTATAAGGTAGGTTTCTCTCTGAGCAGGGTAATTATCTGCAGGATAAATCAAGTTCCTAGGAATAGTGAGTCATGAAAGATGGGACTACTTGGTCCTAGGATTGATTTATCAGGGGGTTTGGGTGGTACTCTTTTAGGGTGTGTGTTCCCAAATACTAATGCCTGTTAAAGGAAATGTAGGTATTTGGTATAGCCCCTAATTGGAGAGATTATGGGGGCTATAGCTCTCATAATGATGCCTTCCTCCCACCAAATTAGTTATTGTGGATATGGGCTGAATGACCAGTGTTTGGTAGGAGGTAGGAAATGTAGTTATGGAGCTATGGTCTGGTGCAAATGGGTAAAATATGAGTGTTTGAATCAAGCTTCTTGAATTGAGATTGCTTGTAAAGAATGTGCTGATGTTTCTTTGTATTCCTCTGTTTTGATTGTTAGCTTTGTATTCTGCTTGTCCGAAATGATCTGTTTTCATCGGTTATTAGACAATCCTGTAGATCTGTATCTGTCAATTGGGCATGTCCAATTTGGTTGTTATCCTTTGTAATCTTGTTATTAATATAATGTTCACCCTTTTGCACCAAAAAAAAACTTTGAGAAAGAAATGGGGGGGGGGGACTATTCGAGGATACGATACCGTCGTTGTCAAATAAAAAAAATTGATTCGTCCTAAAGTTGCTGCATTTAGTGTCGTTTACGATAGTGTCCAACGGATGGACGAGAACGGGCCTTCTGACCTCGTTTTGTTTCAAAATGCGTTAGCCGAATTTGAAACCGGGTACGGACATCTCTTTACAATGGAGGCGTGTTGGAGAATTTTGAAAAATTATGAAGCTTGGACAGAAGTTGAAATGCCTTCATTTAATCAACGACGTAATAATTAAGTTTAGTTTAAGTTTCTAATGTATTTTATTTTATTATGTAATTTTTTTATGTAAGGTTTTTTTAATGTAATAATTATGTATTGTTTTTAATAATAATGTTTGTTATTATTATGTAATGTTTTTAAATTTAGTATTATTATTTTAAATTCATTATTTTATTTTAAATTCAGTATTCAAATTTTAAATCCGAACGGCTACTATTCCAACGGCTAGTTTTCTCTTATTATAAATACCCCTTTCCATCATTTATTTTCTCTCATATTTTCTCTCACAACTTCTTAAATTCTATATTCAAATTTTAAAATTCAACAGCTATAGATAAGAAAACGACCCAAAGCAATCCCCCAACACCTGAGAAATCACTCATGCCTCCCATTTCTTCATTTCCAACGATCGAGGAATCAGCTGATGAACATGAGACATGTGATGAATATCTTATTGAGAAAGAGCAACGACAACTACTTCTTGATGAAGAAGCATTAAGAGAAACGTTAGAAGAAGAAGCAAGGGCTAAAAAAAGTCGGAGGAAAGAATTAAAATGTTAGAAGAAGAAGCAAGGAAAGAACAAGCTCATGATGAGTTATTCATGTTGGAATTTGGGGTGAAATCTGATTCAGAATACCAATCAGATTAATTTAGCTATGTAACGTTTTTAATAATCTAGGAACTATTTTAATTATGTTGTTTTATTGTAACGTTTTTATGTTATTTGAATAATTATGTGATGTGTTTCAAAAGCTTTAAATTTATAAGACTAAAAATACCGGACAATTATACGAAAACACACGGGTAAAAGTATAACCCACGTATGTAGTATAATCTTTTTAGGTAAGACCAGGTCGTCCATAGGGATTAGAGTAGTGTTCAAATAATCAGAAAGAGAATAGACTTAAACAATGTTGAAAATAACTTGAGTTTTATCAATGATAATAAAGATGTCTACTCGGATAGTTGAAAATAATTTATAAGTGTTGGAAATGATTAGACCTTGAAAATGGACTTTAATTTATAAAAATGATTTCTCGTCAGAATTAGTTTTCACAAACTAACTTATTTTAACTTAAGACTTATATTTAGTTAACTAGATCAAATGTGTCACTCAAATAACCCAATTACTATTATATCAAAGCTTATTTTGTTTTATCAATTTACGAAAGTGGATTTCTCGGCACCGACGTTAAAGACCATAGACAAATCTTTAAAACCACATAGATCATAACGGGTCTTTCGACCTATACCGATATGATTATATAATCTAAGTTGATAAACAAAAATAGATAAGATAAGATATAACAGGTTTGCAACATAAGCTTAAGATTAAAGCGATCAAGATCATACCAAACACTTATTCATTATCGTAACTTCACCGAGTAGTCATGAGAGATTTAGCCTCTCATGGCTAAGGAGTTCATAACAAAAGCACACTTTACATTAATTTCCATAATTTCAATAACTAGGTAGAAAAACTTCTTCATTCTTGATCGTTAGATCTTTTTCTTCAAAGGAAAAGGTGTTTCTTGGTGTTTTGGTGAAAGGGGAAAGGTGTTTGTGTGGAATGAGATGGGTAGTGAGAAATGGTTGTGAGAGGAATGATTTGGATGAGAAAATTCGTCTCAATTTATAGGCAAGATTTGGGTGCAAAGTGCGGCGGACTTGGAGTGTTAATGCGATAGCATTTAATGGCTTTTACTGGAAGTGCGGCGCACTTACAAATAAGTGCGGCGGTTTTGAGGAGTTAATGCATGTGCATTTAATGGACTTTAATTCTTCAAACTTTGGGAAAATGTGCGGCGCACAATGATATAAGTGCTGCGGTGTTTGAGCTTCAGAGGAAATTGCGGCGCACAATGTAACAAGTGCGGCGGACTTCTTGAATTTTGGCTAGAAATCTTTTCTTTTCTTGTATTCGCCTCCCAAAGTGTATAGATTCTTGAGCTTGGGTCTTTAGAGTCTTCAAGTGAAACTATAAGCAATTCAAGCTTAATTAAGTATCAAAAGTTCACGAGAAATGATAAAATATACATAAATAACGCCATAGAAACATGTATAAATTGGGCGTTATCAAATCCCTCCACACTTAGCATATTGCTTGCCCTCAAGCAATGGAAGAGGGAAAATAAAATCATTTGTCGTGACGTGGAGAAAGTTGGATTTTTATAAGAGTTTGCATATTAGATAACTTTTCAGGCATAGACATATAACATCGCACCTCACACAGGGATAGTGTTTGATTTTTTAATTCACTCAACCACTCAGATAGGGTTTAAATATGTTTTTGTGAAGAACACTCAATTTGCACAGACATAATCTAGACATCTACCATATGCTTGTACTTAACACATAAACCTGACCGAAGGGCGAAACTTGGGTACTAGAGAGGATCCAATCTTCATGCGCCAAACATAAGCCTTTATTTCTTTTGAACTACTATAACACATATAGAACACTTTTTCTTTTTCTTTTTTTTCATTTGGCACAGAGCTTCTTCACTTGACTTTTAGATATTTCAGCAACATAACTGTATAAGGAGTGCTTGCGAGAACAAGAACTTGCGGGATACATTTCATGTGATAGGCTTCGGTCTAGTAAATGATGATTAAGCACAAGTTCTAGAGCTTCTAAATTACCGGGTCTCTCAACTATAATTTTCAACCAATACCAATGTTCCAGAAAAGGCGATAAAGACCATACGTACACATCCGTATCGACAGAATAGACACATATGACTGCATTCAAACCTTAACTCGAACAAGCTAAAGGCATCAATTATCTTAGGTACCAAAGGTGGATACTCGAATATTTTTTTAGGTTTAGATTTCTCACAATTTAGTGGACTAGGGTGTGCTAGCTATAATGTCAATCCGGTTGGACTTGCCTTACTAAGAGCATTTTTTTAATTTCAAAACATATAATTAAGATTTTTTCATAAAATATCAGTTAGAAAATTTTTAATAGGGCAAACATAGAGGGATATGATTAACCCAAGGACTAACCCAAGGACTATCGGCAATTAGATAAATTATATCGGTATCCAAGAGTTTTAGGATTTCTTTTTTGACAACTTCTTGCATGTTCGGGTTTAACCTTCTTTGTTTTTGGACAACGGGTTTCTTATCATCCAACAGTTGTATCTTGTGTTTGCAAAATGATGGGAAAATACCAAGAATATCTATTGTTTTCCAGGCAAAGGCTTGCTTGTGCTTTTTAAGGACATATATGAGTTTGTCTTTTTTTTCTTTGGATAGCTGAGATGATATGTTAACAGGAAGAAAAGAGGGTTCTTCCAGGAATACATATTCTAAATTATCAGGAAGAGGTTTAAGTGTCAGATCCGTAGGAGTTCTTCGAGGATGATGTTTTGATCTATTATCAGGTATTGATGGTGTTTTTCGAAATGAGTGGTTTCTTCGGTATCGGATTCATGAGTCAGAGTTTTTCATCGGTATAGTCTTGCCATGAATTTTGCGAATTTAGAAAAATTTCTTCTTCGAGAAGGGTTCCTTCGATGGAATGATAATTTTAATACCCTTCGTCTAGAAGACAGTTCGAAATCTTCTTCTAAGATTTCATCATTTTGAAAACAGGTATCAATCGTTTGTAATAGAGTTGTTTCATTGCTATAGATATTGTAAAATCATTCGTCAGTTCTAACTCCAAGGTTGAGTTGTTTATGTTTAAATCAAAATAAATGCATCTGCAGTGTGAAGGAAAGGGTCGTCTAAAATGAGGGGGATCTTTACTATCTTCTTTCATTTCGAGAATAAAGAAAATCAGCTGGAAATGTGAATTTACAACTTCAACGGTGCATATTTTCAGCTATTTCACAGGGTATTGGAATGATATGTGGCTAATTTTCCCTCATTTAGTAGGTTTTAAGGTTTCGAGAGAATATTTTGGCATTAGTGATTATGCATAAGGTGCTGCGCAAGGTCGGCTAAGGCATTGCTGGAGAAAGTTTTGTTAAAATTACACGGAATAAGAAAACTTTCGGGGTCTCCGAGTTCAGGCAGAACTTTATTTTGGATCATTGCCGAACTTTCATCGCTTAAGAAAGCGGCAGAGATTTGTTTGATCTTATGTTTGTTGCTTATGAGTTCCTTGAGAAATTTTCCATAATTAGGCATTCCGGCCAAGACATCGATAAGAGGTACATTGATTCGGACAGCGCGGATCATATCGAGAAAATTTTCATATTGAGCCTCCATTTTCTCTTTCCTTAGATGTTGAGGATACAAGATTTTCAGTTTATATGGTTTGGGTAATGGAGTTTCTTTGACTGGTTTCGGATTTTGAATTTTCGGTTGTGGTGTAGGTTCTTCGTCTTCTTCATCATCACTATTGAAACTGATAGGGGTTTCAGAATTGGTTTGTTGATCATTTGGGTTAACTGGTGGGTTGTAGGATTTACCACTCCTTGTGAATACGGCATTCACATGTCATTATGAGATTGCGGTGGTTGGTAGGCTTTGGAACTGTGTCCTTTTAGGTTTGGTTGAGTGTTACTAGGAAGAGATCCAGACGGTCGACCAGATTTCTTGTCAGCAAGTCTGTCGAACTTGGTTTCAAGATTTTGGATTGAAGCTTGATGAGTTTTGGCAACGGTTTCGAGTTGAGTTTTTAGATCCATGAATGTTTCCTTGACAAAAGCATTGGTCGTTTGTTGAGACTTCATGAACTCGTTGAATTGTTTTTGAAGGTCATAGGGTTTGTCATCAGTGTTGGATTGGTAGTTGTCTCGGTTGAACTACTTCGTTCGTTTGAACGCCAATTATCGCGATTTGAGTCTCGGTCGCGGTAATCATTGTAAAAACGAGTCTTACAAAAATTTTGCATGAATTTAGCTTCCTTTTCACGGGACATAGGTATATCATCTTCATCAAGATCTAGTTTAGTTTTTTTAGCATGGGTTTAGAGTTCTTTATACTGAGCATCCATTTTCAGGGTCATGGCATCCATTCGGGCCATAATTTTGTCAGTATCGGAATTACTGCTACCTTCATCGGCGAAAGCAACGTTTTTCTTAAGAGATGATTTGGTTTTTTGGTTTTTAGCCCAGTCGAGCTTGAGTAAGACTTTGTCTTCCAAAAGCTGATAAGCTTGATTTGGTGTTTTATAGAGGAAAATACCATCAGTTATGGCATTAAGAACTTCTTGGGTTATTTCGCTGAGACCATGATAGAAGAGTTTGATAATGTTGCCTTTGGACAGATTGTGACCATGGCAGTTTAGGAGCATTTCCTTCATACGAAGCCATAGCATGGTTATTAGATTCATTTTCATGTTGAGAGAAAGCTCGGATTTCTTCGAGGAGTCGGTCGAAAAGAGCTGGGGGAAAGAAACGGCTAATGAAAGCGGTTCAGAGTTCATCCCTTGTTTCAATATTTCCTTCCTTGAGTTCATCCAACCAAGTTTTTGCTTCCCCAGTAAGTGATAGGGGAAACATCATTAGGCGGACGACTTCATTTTTCGGTATCTCTATATTTAAAACATATCACAAATGTCCGAGGAATTCTGTGAATGTGTTTTAGGGAGGATCGGATTTGGTTTCTCCATCAAATTGGTTTCCTTTGACAAGAGTCAAGTGGTTACCTTTGATAGCAAATTCGTTAGCAGTTTTAGGAATAGTGATTGCAGAACTGGGAGTCGGAGCGACAACACGGTCGGCAACCCACATGGGTTCATCATCCATTAGGTAAATGTTTTCAAGAGTAACTAGAAAGTGACGGAAGTGGTTGATGTCGAGAATTGGCGGATAGACGATTTAGGTTTTTTTTAGGTGGATGTTTCATTTGATGTATGGAACTTTCTGTTTTCATCGACGAATGTCTTTGATTTCAGAGTACTTCGGGTTCAGGTAATGGTTCAACAAGTTCAGAATTGGAAGCAAGTGTATGCATCCAAAAGAGAAATTGTTTGGGTCAGTTTGCCAGAAAACTGTACGACAATTTTTGAAAATGAGGGGGAGTTTAAGTAATTTTCCAGAGTTTGATTACAGAACAACCAAGAATCCTCGGCAACGGCGCAAAAACTTAGTTTCAAAAGCTTTAAATTATAAGACTGAATATAACGGAAATTTATATGGAAACCACTAGGGTATAAAAGTTATAACCCACGTATGTGTATATAATTCTTTTTAGGTAAGACCAGGTCGTCCACATGGACTAGAGTAGTGTTCAAATAACAGAAAGAGAATAGACTTTAACAATGTTGAAAATAACTTGAGTTTTACCAATGATAATAAAGATGACTACTCGGATAGTTGAAAATAATTTATAAGAGTTGGAAATGATTAGACCTTGAAAATGGGACTTTAATTTATAAAAATGATTTCTCATCAGAATTAGTTTTCACAAACTAACTTGTTTTAACTTAAGACTTAAATTTAGTTAACTAGATCAAATGTGTCACTCAAATAACCCAGTTACTATTATATTAAAGCTTATTTTGTTTATCAATTTACGAAAGTGGATTTCTCGGCACCGACGTTAAAGACCATAAACAAATCTTTAAAACCACATAGATCATAATGGGTCTTTCGACCTATACCGATATGATTATATAATCTAAGTTGATAAACAAAAATAGATAAGATAAGATATAACAGGTTTGCAATATAAGCTTAAGATTAAAGCGATCAAGATCATACCAAAGACTTATTCAATATCGTAACTTCATCGAGTAATCATGAGAGATTTAGCCTCTCATGGCTAATGAGGTTCATAACAAAAGTACTCATTACATTAATTTCCATTATTTCAATAACAAGGTAAGAAAACTTCTTCGTTCTTGATCGTTAGATCTTTTTCTTCAAAGGAAAAGGTGTTTCTTGGTGTTTTGGTGAAAGGGGAAAGGTGTGTGTGGAATGAGATGGGTAGTGAGAAATGGTTGTGAGAGGAATGATTTGGATGAGAAAATTCGTCTCAATTTATAGGCAAGATTTGGGTGCAAAGTGCGGCGGACTTGAAGTGTTAATAGCATTTAATGGCTTTTACTGGAAGTGCGGCGCACTTACAAATAAGTGCGGCGGTTTTGAGGAGTTAATGCAGGTGCATTACTTTAATTCTTCAAACTTTGGGAAAATGTGCGGCGCACAATGATATAAGTGCGACGGTGTTTGGGTTTCAGAGGAAAGTGCGGCGCACAATGTAACAAGTGCGGCGGACTTCTTGAATTTTGGCTAGAAATCTTTTCTTTTCTTAAATTCGCCTCCCAAAGTGTATATTTTTTCTTGAATCACTTGGAGTCTTTAATTGAACCTATAAGCAATTCAAGCTTAATTAAGTATCAAAAGTTCACGAGAAATGATAAAATATACATAAATAATGCCATAGAAACATGTATAAATTGGGCGTTATCATTATGTAATATTTTTTTATTTTATTATGTGATATTTTTATTATTAATGAAATTTAATTTTTGTTTAAAAAAATGGAAAAAAAATGAAGGTCGCCTTATAGTTGCAAAAAGTCGCCTGTAAATCACCGGAAAGAGAAAACTTATGTGGCAGGGTAAAATGTAGGTCGCTGGTAGTCACGATTTAGAGATCTTAAAAAAATTGAGGCGTAAAGCGGTAGCTTTGTCTTTGAGACACCCAGATTACACCTTATTTAGATTAATATTCGATCAATATAAATTTTGATTATCGCACGTTAATAGCCCATAGCTACATGGCTTCATTAACAAGAAAACTCTTGACAAAAACGAATGCTACCAAGAGTAAGGGGTATGATGGCTTAAGCCACAAAACAAAACGGGCCCCACAGCCTGCCACATCAGCATCTCACTCCCACTCAAAAATACCCTTTCACTCATAACACACCCATACCTCTTCATTTGGGCCCCACCACTCACCATTTTTTTTCTTTTCAATTTTTTCACACAATTTAATTTCATTTTATTAAAATCGAAATAAAATAGAAAACATAAAATTAGAAAATTGCTGATTTATTTTTTATAAAATAAAAGACACACTTTATAAACAAACTATTTTTAATTATCAAATTAAAAGGAAAAACTTTTTTTTATACTTATGAAAGCACGCTTAAAGAAAAACAAACAAAAAAACCACAGGGACTAAATTGCAAATGATTAAAGTTTATATTTATATACCGGCTTCATCTTCAACCTTTGCACACATATACACAAACACTGTGCGCACACACACACATTATTCACACACACACTTCACACACAAAATAAAACACACACTAAAACACAAAACAAGCATATACCCACTTTTTAAAAGAAAGAAAAAAAAGAAAAAACAAGTTTTTGTCTTCTTCCTTCGTCGTAGCCGTGGCGAGAGACCCGGTTTTTTGCTTGCGGCGAGGTAACATGGTATGGTGACGAGGGCAGTGGCGAAGCCACTCGCCACCATACCCTCCTCTCTAAGTTTGCTCGTTTCTTGACGAGCTTACCTAATGGGACTCCACCACCCATAACATCTAGCTCCAAAAATTTATTCAAAGTAACAGATTTCTCGAAGATTTCTTTTGATTCTGATGCTAAGCCAGGGACGATGAATGCACGCCATGAAGGTTTGATTAACTTTTGTCTCTATTTTTAAAACTTTTAGTAACACGAGTTTTTTGTTTGTTTGATTACTAGCAGGGTACTCGCGCGTTGCGGCGGCGGGTACTCTAAAATAAATTTTTTTCGACGAACGATGTTTTTTTAATTATTACTTTTTTGTGACAACAAATTTATAGATGTTAATAATTTGATGTCACATGTCTTAACTCTTTAACCAATGTTAATGTTTTTCACTATACAGTTGTGATATTATATATTTTACTGAGCAATGTTTTTATAGTTGTTCAGTATGCCTATTTTGATTTATATAAAACTAAGCTTTATAAATATGTGTTCAAAAATGCATTTTTTTATTTGCTTGGGTTATAATTAAAATGATAAAATTAGTAACTTGCTTAGTTTGTACCATGTATTATATTAATTATACGTTTGAGTAAAGGGATATTTTTAATATTAGCATTAATTGTATGAGTTGAATTAATGTATGAGTGCATTTAATAGTTGTAAACAAAGCTTTAAAACTTGTAATGCTTAAAATGAAGTTTTCATTGTGCATTAGAGGTGTTGTACAATATGCTTTCTATGTTGTATTACTTAAAAATTTTGAGCTATTAAATGAAGAAAGAGAGTCTTTTTTTGCTTTATATGTAATATAGATAAATTCTTTTGCATACTATTGTTTACTTTTAGCAGCTATGAAAAAGCTTATTAACATCGTTTTCAGGGATAATTTTCTTCATTCAGGTTTTTTTGAATATGTATCTTAATAAAACTAATTATGTTAAGTTGTTTGATAATTTACATTTTTAACTTAATTTTATTATCTTTTTTATTTATTTTTTTTACTTTTTGCGTAGTAGAATGCAGGCAGGAGAAGGAAAAATGGACTGAGCTAGAAGAATGCATATCCAATAAGATGACCTAATTTCCTTGATATAAGTTTATTTCACATCTATTTCTTATAAAAATTAAAAAATTATAGTAGTCATAAGAGGCACCTAATATCCTTACAGTAGTATAGTGCTCAAACCTCACCAGGGAAATGGTCGGAAACGGTCATCTGGATACATCCAAGTCAAATATTCGCTCTCTCCGGATAAATCGAACAATTTTACCTTTTTAAAACTGATTTTCTTATTCAGTATTTGAGCTTTTGTTTATTCTGAGAGGTTGGTGGCCTACGAAGAAGGTTTGTTTTCTGGTTTTTTAATAAATATGTTTTCTATTATTCATATGTAACTGTCATATGATATAGTCATAATTTTGTTATTGTCTTAGTTTCACCTGATGGTTTCAACAGCTCAAGAGAGAAGGTTTCCCTCTTTATCAAAGCAATATAGAGTCACTACAACATTTACCACTATCCCCGGGGACATAAGCCTGTTTTCCCCGGCGATATGTCCCTAGGGATAGTATTCCCCGGCGACATGTCGCCAGGGAAAAGTAGTCGGGGTAAGCTCGAAGGGGATTCATTCCCCGATAATTTTTCTCGACGACATCATGGGGACCACACGGGCCCACCCAATTTTTAGTCAACCAATTTAGTGCCACGGTGGACACTTTTCTCCGGCGACATGTCGCCGGGGATAGTAAGGTAATTAACTAACTAATTAAGCAGCTTGCTTAATTAGTTTAATATTTTCGTTACTATCCCCGGCGACATGTTGCCGGGGAAAAGTCCCCATATCGTTTGACTAGTCAAAAGCCACGTGGCTTTTGTCATTTTGAGGCTAACTATCCCCAGTGACATGTCGCCGGAGAACAATCTACAAGTTTTTTATGCAGCCTGAATAGCAGCTGATTTCCAGGATTTTTTCGGAATTTTTCGGAAAAAACCCACCAATAATCAAACCTGTATCTAGCATTATATAACCTACCCAAATACATTACAACTTGTACCAAAACACAAAACAATATCACGGATCAACGCATTTGATATAACTAAACTAAATACGTCCAAAATCCGAATAAACATGTTATAGTCTAACAAACGGGCTTCCTAGCCACAAAACTTGCATTATCCGCAAGATACAAGTCAATATTCACCTAGATAACATGTTCTAAACGTACGGGGATACAAATGTTTACATAAGGGTCGCCAATACATACTTAAAGAAACAAAATAGCATATACTTACCCATATATAACATCTCCTAACTATCCGCATCCTCCTCATCCTCGTCGGCGTCCTCATCATCACCCGACTCATCTTCCCCGGCCACGCCACTCCCGCTCTCATGCTGTGACTTAAGCTGTGTAAATAGTTGGGAGTACATGTCGTTACTACTCATGGCCCTCGTGATCATGTCAATATGCTTCTGTAGCTGCTTGTTGCTTCTTTTGAGCTCATTAACATCGAAAGTGTGATTGCATCGAGGCGCAGGGACACCGAGGACGTCCTTGCCCCTTCCCGCCAAAACCCTACCAACACCGGGAATGTGCCCACGCTGCTTACCCCCGCAAACCATGGCTATGATCTGATCATCGGTGTAGGTGCCTAGACCCTATAGCCTTAGCATCTCCTCCTACGTAGTGACAAAAACACAAGATAGTTAATATGTTAGTCGGGTTACTACATTGTTTCTCAATAAATCATTAAAGTGCGTGTTTTGAAACAATACTTACATATAGACGTCGATCCTCGTCCCGCAATAATACGCCGCCAACAGTATGTGTATCGAAGAAGGTTTGGATTAGGGGCGGGTACTCTTGAGTCGCAGAGCTCTGCATATGTACATACACAAGTATATAAGATGAAACAAATTAAAAACAATAAATCACAACACACCAAAGCGTATAATGAGCTATATATATGTAAAATAATTATAATGTTTATTACATGCTAATCTCGGAGGGCAGCAAGTGTCCGAGATTCCTGTTGGCATACGACCGTGCTCTTTGCCTGGTTTTGAGCATCTTGAGCACACCGAGCCATGTTCTTGGGATCAGACCAAAACCGGATCTGCTCATCCCAATCTTCCGCAGAGATGTTCGCGGGACGTCAGGATCTGATAGCTTTCACGTCATAAGTCTCGTCATCGGGGTTCTTAACCCAATAATCCCTCTTCAACATCAACTTGTTGTCTGTGTAGATCTTGCCCAGATGTTGATCGATGCCCTTCCTGATTTCTGGCCAAAGCTCGGATTGCATGTGGAGCTTCAAGTCAAACTGAGTCTGCAATCATATATAACAAAGACAGACTTAGAGATATAATTTATATATTTATCTAAATTCGTTTATTTATTTATATGATATAAATAAATAAACGAATTTAGATAAATACACACAATTAAATAAATATAACATGATAATAAAATAAACATAAAAGGATAATGAAATAACTGACCTCAATCTTTCCGAGGACCCTCGCCTTCCGCTCCGCCAGGATGCTGCGCCAAGAACCAAAGTGCATCGGGAACTCCCTCACGATATCCCCGAGGATGTTAGCCCAATGAGACGAGTGGTCACTGAGAGGCAACATCGTGCCGTTATCTTTCCACTCAAACTGGATCGACTGCAGGCCTAATTCATCCGTGATCTTCCTTAACCCGAGGTTCCTGGTTTCCTTGCGGGTATGTATCCTGCCGGATTTCCTGCCTCCCAAATTAGGTTTTCGGGTGCCCTTGCCTACAAAATCAAGTGAGTGATAACGACATAAAAATTTAAGGCAAGCAAGGCTGAAAGCTTGGTATGATAGATTTAACGCTTTCCTTATTGAATATGAATATAAAATAGGAATGGTAGATAACACTCTTTTTACTAAGAAGAGAAGTTTAAACCTCATCATCGTTTAAATATATGTCGATGACATCATATTCTGTTTGACTTGTCAAGACATGTGTGATGAATTTGCTAAAATCATGCATGACGAGTTCGAGATGAGCATGATGGGTGAACTTAACTTCTTCCGTGGACTGCAAATAAAACAAATGGAAGATGGTATTTTCTTTAATTAATCTAAATATATTAAAAAAATGCTTAAGATAGATTTTTGGCTTAGAAGAATCTAAACAATGAATACCCCACCATATTCCTCTGATTACCAAACTCACGGAAAGACAAAGAGTGTCTGTCGTAGATAGTACCAAAAAAAATATCGAAGCATGATAGGTAGTTTATTATACCTAACGGCAAGTAGTCCCAATATCATATTTAGTGTCTGCCTTTGTGCCCGCTTCCAAGAGGCTCCCAAAACCTCTCACCTTGAAATGGTTAAACGTATTTTACGATACATTAAAGGCACTATGCACTTAAGATTATGGTATCCTAAGGGGACCGGTATAGAAATAGTAGTATATGCCGACTTTGATCATGCGGGAGATTATGTGTATCGAAAGAGTACTAGCGGTATTTGTACGTTCGTAAGATGTTGTTTGACACTTGTTTCTCGAAAGAAACAACGCTATTGCTTATCACTATCGAAGCCGAATACGTAAGCGCCGACAAGGATGTCAACAAGCATAGGAATGAACAAGCTCTTATCGACTATATATATATTTTACCCTTTTGTAGATTTTGACCCTGTTTGCCTTGGTCAAGGGCATTTGGTTGAGATCTGCATTTGTGTTAATATATACGTGTACTAATCCGCGAATCAATGTCCAAAAAGGACATATCTCAATCGAAAAAGTGCCGTCCGTCGACAACATCGTTGACATTCTTATGAAAACCCTTAAACGTGGATCGTTTAACTATCTACGTCTTGGTTTAGGAATGATGGAACACATTTCATAAATCGTACTAGTCCGTTTCTCTTTCTTCTATCTCAATTCTAGTCCGAATTCTATTCCGTGTCATGACAACTTAAAATACTTCATCCAAAGCACTTTAAGTACTTTTAATTCACGAAATGCAAATTAAAATGTCACTCTTCCTTGTAAAATTTTCGTCAAAACCAAGTCCAAATTCCCTCACTAAGGGCGGCCCTCATATCCTCGACGGCCCCCCAATATATTTAGGAACACCTGACTATATGGGACCGCCATCAGAAAACTCGTATATTCCTCACTTAGTCAAAAAATTTCAAATCACTAAACCAAACACACCCCTTCTTCTTTACAAGGACGAACACGACTAAAAATAACCCAAAACTAAAAATCAACCATTAAGACACTAATTGAAGACCAAATCAACACCAGTAATCACTCCTAACATCTTAAAGATCATCAATTGTAAGTCATTTCATCTATTTTCTTTCAATTTGAGTCTAGGGTTTATGATGAACACTAAAAATTAAAATTGGGGATTTTTCATTTTTCATTCAATTTTTTACAATTAGGACTACTAGGTTACAATGTATAACTAATATGCTTCCCGTAGACATAGGATTTGCATACATTAGTGAGTTTGTCGAAAAATTAATTTCGAACAAAAACCTCAATTTTTGTTTTCAAATCACCCACGTTAGGAACATAATAAAATTGTTATTATGCATTATTAATACAACTTAAAAACGTTTTCAAACACATGCATAATGATCTCATGAACAAAAGTCGAGATACATAATTCATATGTATTTTTCGACATGTTTGGATGAGCAAAATCAAACTAAGGAGCGTTTGGATTAACTCTTATGATTTTATGTTTAGGTCGAGTTAATCGTTACTCCACATTTGTCGCATATAGGAACACACTAGAAATAATGCTCATAACATATTACAAGTAAAAGGTAATAACATGTGATTTTGGTTATTTTATTTTAGGTGACAATGCCTCGAATTACCATACTAGATCATTAAAAGACCCGAAACTATATTCCACTCATATCAAATGAATTTAATCAACCCTTAGTCTTGAAAAACGATACTTTCATGAGGGTATGGTTGTGAGTCAAAACCTTGAAAACATGAGTCATATCCGTGCTAAGTTTGAATCAATTGATTTTGATTGTTTGTTGAACATAAACGAACAAATTGTTCCTCGTTTTGTTCTCGGGTTCTATAGTCAACTAACTTTTTATTATAAATCCACAGGTCATTTTGTGGTTAACTTTGTTATACAAAGTAAGTCATTCTCTCTCAGTCTTGAGGAATTCGGTCAAATCTTAAAAATACAGTTCAAAGGTCAAGTGTCACACACCGACATGTGGTCACTCGAAAACTTGTCAATAAGTGTTTCGAGTAAAGGTCGTTATAAAACCACTCCTCCTTCTCCAAATGTCGTCAAGTCTTTCATTCAAATTCCTCGACAAGGTCAAGTCACTCGCACTAAAAACAAGAAAACCGTTGTCGTCGACAAAAGCAAAATCTTAACTCGCGAAATTCAACCTCATATGAAACCATGGGTTGATATCATTCGTGAAAACGCCATTTGTTTAGGAGGTCATAAGGATCATGTCTCCGCATGTCTTTGACATATGTTTTATTGCATTGAAACCTCCACTCGATACAATCTAACATTTTTCATTCTCAAAAGAATGGAAAAGACTCGAAACAAACCCAAGGAACTCTTACCTTATGGAATGCTTTTAACTAGATTGTTCAAACATGTTGTATCCGTCTTTCTGGAGTTAGCAATTGATCACTACATCTCACATGATCGAGTCATGCATCCTTTCGCTCCTCATTATGAGCGAAAGACGCGATCGGATCATGGCAAGAAAAGACCTCGTGAATTAAATGCTAGCTCCTCCTCCACCACTTTAAATCATCCATCCTCATCTCGTTTGTTGGATGATACCATTGATTAAAATGATGATGAATTATTTCATTCCAATTCTTCCTCTCCGTCCTAAAACATCTCCTCCTCGTCTAATGTTGTCTCTAGAGTCCGTCAAAACCCTCCTCATGAAAGTCATAACTTGAACACCTATCTCTCCGAAACTATAAATCTTCAAACTCAACAACGAGATGCTCACCGGGAAGGGTAAAGGTCAATTGGACAAGCTCTTAAGAACATGATGGGTGGAAAACGGAAGTGAACATGTTGGCATAACTATTAGAGACTATTATTATTATTTTTCTTATTTAATACATTATGTTTTTAATATATTATTAGGTCTAGGAATGGCAAATGACAACTACATCTGACTTGGATGACTCTCCATTTTATCATCCTATCAACGCTTTATGATTAGAAAATTTTATAAATGTGACATGCGAACAATGCTACTACTTGCTAAATGATTTGTATGCTAGTTTAGGACCACATATTATTGTTTGAATTAGTTGATTCTTGAATTTGGTAGATGCCAAAATCATTGGATTTAAGAAAAGGAAAAACTAGAAATTTTCATTTTTCCATAAAACGGCCCCCATAAATACCCAGCGGCCCCCCAATATATTTGGGACCACCTGATAATATGGGACCGCCGCCAAGGGGAACGAAAATTTTGAGTTTGCCTCTTTTTCTGTATCTTTGACCCTCCTACTTATATCCTCAAGCTGTCACTTCCCTGTTTAGCTAAACCATCTCTTGCATCCCTTTCTATCCAAACCATGCTTTGCCATTTTATCCTATCTTTTCCATTATTTAAATCATCTAATTCTCATACTTCACTACCATCTTCACTTTCTTCATCCTCCTCTCCTTCATCATCAATGTCTTGCTCAAACCACCATTCCAACTTCTCTAGAAAACTAAGAATGTCGGTAAGACAAGTATGGAAACGCAAAACATCCACTCCAAAATCATCACCTTCTTCCCAAAAAGACTCACCTCCAATTCCTTCAAGAGTCTATTTATAATCTCATTCACCACCATCATACAATACCTTAAGAGATCAAATGATCAACCAACTTCACAACATTTCCACCATCCTTGATTCACACACTAACCCATCCAATACCTACATTCATGCACCACCTTCATCACCACCGCAACCAATTCATCCTCCTTCTCATGCTCAAGTTGAATTTCACTCAAGTTTTTGTCATTGTTTCAAATTTTCTAGACACCAATTCCACTCCTTAAGAAATGAAATCAACTTCATTCACTTTCTCCTCACCCGTCTCATACCTCAAACTCGTACCCCTCCAAATCATGTGTCACCAACCTCCTCCTTTTCCCTCTTTAATTAATCATTCTTATATGGTTAATCTACCTAAATAATCGACCATCTATCTTTTAATTATGACATCTTCTACATTTTAAGAATACACTAGTGTAGATCTATGCCTTATTATGTCTCTATTTCATAGTTATCTACTTTATATTGTAATGATTCTTACAAATATAGTATGAATTTTTCTTTTCTCATATTAGCTCTAGTTCTATCTTATGAATGTATTACTTGAATTTTTCTTTTCTCATTTTTCTTGATTGTTGAATGAAACTCTCTTTTAGATGACTTGAATTCAATGTTATGATTAAAAGATATTTGTCTTGCACTTGTACCTCTAACTTTGTCTTGTAGCAAACAATTCTCATAAGATCGATCCTTGGTGCCCCGAACAAGGGGGAGCATACATCAAGGGAGAGTCTTGATATCGTCAACTTCTTTCTTTCTACAACTACTCGACGGCCATCCTTTTTGAATTCGACAAAAAGGGGGAGAAATAGAATAAAACTCATTAATAATTTTGTAACTTTTAATTTTATACAAAATGAGTTTATATTTTGTCATCATCAAAAAGGGGGAGATTGTTAATACAAATAATGTCTAAAAACGTTATTTATATTTTTCGACCTCTCAACGTTTTGATAATAACAAAATGAAAAAACATTTACGATAAAATTAAACGTTTACAAATTATTAATCGTAAAATTCCATTTCTAAGATTAGTAATCACTTAAGTTATGAACAAATAAATCTTTAAGTATGATTAGTGATCAAGAAAATATTTTTCTCTTATCCATTATATTTTTACAAAAGAATTTCACAAAATTAATTATACAAAATATTTTCTAAATAAAAAAAAGTTTTATTAAAAACTTAAAATTCAAAATTTTCCACCAAAATGAAAGGTTCCATACCAGATACAACCTTCCCCACAAAAGACAAAAAAGGGAGCGTAGTCTATTGGGCGGCCCCCTTATAGGCCTGGCGGCCCCTAGATATATCTAGGACCGCTGGGACCGCCCCTAGTGATCGTTGGATTTTCCTGCCTATAAATACTGCTCCATTCCTTGCAGAAAATCAGACCTCTTTGTATGAAATTTTCAGATAACTTTCTCTCTCTAAAAATATTCTTTCTCTCTCTAAATCTCTTGATCACTAACATTCTTAGATCTTGTTTCAAGTGATCTAATATCTTCTTATCATCTCTTCTTTCTCATTCAAGTGCAAGAGAAGAACATTCGTATTCGCCAAGAAACGAATTGTTATTTAGTGATCTCTCCTCTTATCTTCTAAGTACCAAATTTTTATTGTAATTATCTTGTGTATTTGTGTGATTCGGATTGTGTGTAAATCCGATAGTGTAGATCTAGTGATTGTGTATTGATTGTGAAGTGGTAGATTGATTCTAGCTAAGACTAAAACTCGACATTTAGCTTAGTGTCGAAAAACAACGTAAGCGAGGTGTAAACGGGTTTTCTCCGCCTAAAGGGATCTTGTTGACATAGTGAAATCTTGAGTAGGATACTCGGGGAGTAGAGTAGGGCGAAGAGGTGCTTCGTAGCCGAATCACTATAAAATCTTGGTGTCTTGGTTTGATTGTTCCTTTCGGTATCTCTTTATATTATTGTCATTGTTATTTACCTTTAGTTTAGATTGTTATATTTCTTGTTCATATTGTGAATTTGTTAAACATACAACTCGAATCTAAATATTTTGTAAGCAAACCTTTAAAACGTAAACGAACATGTAAACTATTCAACCCCCTTCTAGTTTTCACAGTTTTTTTAAACTTACTTTTTTGAGGTTGCTTTAGTTTAAAAGGCGGTGGCTAGTTCGATATCTGGTGCAACTCCAAGCTTATTCTTAATCCATTCTAAATTATTTCTTATCAGCTGTAAACAATTTCGATTTTAATGTTATCTATTGGATTTACGGCTCATACGTAAAATCAATTCGACATGAGTAACTAGAAAAATAGGTTTCATTTGTTGTTATTGTTACTATTATTTATATTAATTTTTTTTAAGGATTTAATTTATCTATGACGATGAGAAGGAAGAAAAACTATAATTTGGTCTTTATCAGGAGAAAGTTGCTTTGGAACTTGATTATTGGAAATGTTATTTAGAAATAAGTAGTTATGTTTTATGTGTTACATCAGGTTGCCAATCAAATGTCGAAAGCCTTGAATTCTTATTGGTTAACTAAGCTTTCCATGTACCCTAGACTGCAACTCTTTATGAGTGAAATCCCAAACTCTTTTTGGATATGCTCTTTAAAAATATGCATTGCTTCATATGCAATGGGTAACTTCTTGAATGTCTCTTGCATATTATTATGGATGGAAAGTTATTACAACATGAGATAGCTAGAATTCTGGCAAACAAATATGTCGATCAAAGATTGATTCCATTCCTTCATTCCATATCCTATAAACAAACTGACCCCAATATTATTAAAATAAGAATCCAATCTTTGAATATAAGATTTAAGAGTTGTATGCATTAGAAACACTTTAGAGACTTTCACCCTATTGAACATGTGACCCGCTTAGAAAAATAATAATTTGTTTGACCTATATGTGAGACAAGCACACCAAATCGACCCACTAATAAGTAAATGATATGAAATTTTCTGCATCTATTTATCTTGATCTTCTGTGAGTAGAAATGACTTTGGTACCGACTTGATGTAGTTTTTTATATCTTATGGTTTCAGGTTCAAAAGCAATCTTGCTTTTTCAGCTTCAGAGTAATTTTCTCTTTCTTCTGCTTGTATCCTTTGTGCTAGCTCTTCATCAGCTTTAATTATAGCTTATATATCTTTAGATTCTTCAATATTGAAAGAGCTAGCTTCTTCATGCACTCTAGCAATCCTCTGTTCTCTGCTGCATCATCTTTCTTGTAGCTTTAGGCTATTTCTTTCATCATGCTAATTGATCTGTATCTCTCTGTTTCATCTTCTTTGGAGACTCAGACTCTTGCATAATGGTTTTACCCTTATCCTTTGTTGCAACTGATGAAGGAGTACTGGCTTCTTCATGCACTCTAGCAATCCTCTGTCTCTCTGCTGCATCAAACTCTTCTTGTAGCTTTAGAGCTATTTCTTCATCCCTGCTAATTTGAATCTGCTCTCTTTGTTTCATCTTCTTTGGAGACTCGGACTCTTGCATAATGGCTTTACCATTATCCATTGTTGCAACTGATGAAGGAGTACTGGCTTCTTGAACCATACCAGCAGTACTAACTGGCATTGATGCACCAGCAGTACTAACTGATTCTTTAGCAGTACTAATTTCACCGCTGCCAGTACTAACTGCCCTTCTTTTTTCTAGTATAAGATTGAACATTTATAACTTCCCTTCTTTTTCTAGCTGCATCTGCAAGAACCTTAGCTGCACTAAGAATTCTCAAGTGATCTTCAGGTTGATCTTGCTGAGTATGTGCCTCCTCTTGAGCACTAACCTTTGTAGGAGTAACATGATCCTCAGCATTAGTTTGAACCAAATAAATCCCTGTATCTTGATCAATTTCTTCAATCATACTCATCCCCTGTTTGAAAGGACCCTCTAACTCTTCTTCATCATCAGATATAACCACTCTTGACCTTCTTCTAGCTCAACTTGTCTTGACAGTCTTCTCTAATTTCTTTACCTTCTTGATAAGTCTAGTAAAAGCATCACCATAGACTTTCTTTGTCTGCCTCAAGTCGGTCTCCAAAGCTTTACATCCATCTGACAATTTTGTGATTACATCATCAATGATTTGTTGCTTTGCCTCTCATCACTTCCAAGTGTGTTGTCACACCCCGCCAAGGCGGAAACGCGAGGCCTAAACAAGAATGGATATCATCATAAGACATGGTGTCTATATAGAGAATACTAAAATGAAAACTAAAGTAAAGCAAAGACACAAAGTGTCATAACAATACCCAAAACATAATGTGTCTTTATTAATGATAAATAGAGGTCTCGTCAATATATGGAATGCAGAACAGATATCTAAAAATTCATGCAAACGATTTATTCGAACAGAATGCATAAATACTCACATGCTCCTTCAGTCTCTTCTAGCACTTCGCTATATCTTTCCCCCGGATGCTCACCTGAAATGAAGCTTGAAACGTCAACACAAAACGGTTGGTGAGAGTCATGGTTTAAGACACGCAAAAAACCTTCAAACTAAATTACTGTGATTAACAATACAATTAGGACAATATGCAACAATCACAAAGGCATAGGATGGAAAGTGCTCTCGATCAACAAATATCAAACCATTGGGTTAGGGAACGTTCCCCCGATACCAAATCTCATAAACCTATGGTAGATCGTTACCCCCCGATCCAATATGTCGCAATTAGCACCTAAAAGTCTACCAGCTGACGCTTATAATTAGGCCTGGACCATACCTATTCTTTGAGTGATCCAAATCCTCATATTAACGATACGTGAGATGATTAGCCCATATTAAAGATCCTAAACACATAACAAATATCATTGGCACACATAAGCCTATGCAATCACATAATGTCACACGCAATCAAAACACATAATCACAGCAATTCAAAACATTTTAACACTTAGCATCATTTCCATCCCAATTTAAAAACACATAAAAAATGGGATATGAAACTCAACTGACTGCTTAGCTTCCAAGAATCCAACAAAAGCTTTACACACTTCACGGATAATCTGAAACAATTAAGCACACAATATAGCTACCATCAATTAGGCATTAAAATCAATATGATGTAACTCAAACTATGATGGATATCTAAGCTATATACCATAGTTCTATACTTATCTTAAACCTTTTCCAACTCTTATATACACCATTTACACTTCAATACTACACTTTAAATTTTCTAGATTAGAGCAGAATTTTATACTCTCTTACGCGTCCTAAACGCACCACTTAAACACTCCCATAATTCAAACCAAAATTCATCATGCTACTTACATGTCTTATGAACCTCTCCTAGCTCTCCTAAAGTCATTGCCCTTTTACAAATACCCTTAAGAAATTCCTTAATCAAATGTGTCTAGAATTTGTCCAGAATCTGACCTTTCAAAAGTATGACATTGGTTAACCAACTTAGACCTCACTATGACCTTAGAAAAAATTCAATGTACTCACAAAACATATGAACTAACTTCCAAGTGATTTAGAGCCTCTAACTCAATGTCTAAGTATTTTTAGAAAAATCAAAACCAAAACTGAAATTCATCACTGTTTTACACACTGATTTTGTAATGCCCTTTTTACCTACTTCCTGACCATAAAAACTTACGAGGATAACTTTTTTGGAAAGTAGACTCTCTGAGGTTATCTTCAGTATGTTGTAAATTATTTATTCGATCTTTTATGATTGAGTTATGCTCATTACAAAACTGCCTAACTTTTGTAGTGATTTAAACATCTAATTCGGGCGATCTAGACCTAAATACATGATTGAATCTTGTAATCAATTAAGCAAATGACTAAACATTTATTATAACATCATAAACTTCTAGAAAAATCAAAGCCCTAATTTATAAACCCTAATTTATAAACCCTAATTCATCAAGTTTACAATTACATAAATTGAACATTACTTAACTAGAATTACACAAAGATTAGAAATTACCTTAAAAGAAAACCCTAGTTTTTTTCTTCTTCCTTGGATCGGCCAAAATAATGAGGGGAAGAGTTTGGGATTAGTTTGGTATTTATAGGCCACAAGGAAATCCCTAGATAAATCTAATTATAATTTGATTTCAATTCAAACTCTTTTCTTTTTTTTTTCCTTTTTTTCTAAAATTCGGATTTTACTATTCATGCCTAAAAAAATATTTTTTCTTTTCTTTTATTTTATTAATTAATTAATTATCTTTATACCTTAAGTTTTATCAAACCCTAAGCTAATTTTTTAAACCATTTTGCTTGAAAACTACTTTCTAAAAATAATTTTTATTTTCAAATTTCACCTTTTAAATAGAAAGTCTTCTCAAAAAAACTCTCATATTTTGAAACAAAATATCTTATTTCACAAATGACCATTCTTTATTTTAATCCATCACCTAAGAGATCCAATATTAAACCAAACAATTCTTTCACAATACCCAACCAATTCCATTATCACTATAAGTGATTAAATGAATTTTTCCATCTAATAAAACTCATTTCTCTTAGTAAACCTCTAAAACCTAAACTTATCTTAAATTACTAACACAAAAATACGTATACGTAATAATACTTACACATTTAACACAGAAATGCTCAAATCTCAATAATCATTTCCTTGTCACTCAAAAGTGAACGAAATGAACTCAACCAACTTTATCACCATTCCAATCTCATTGAGATGATCACACTCAATAGTTTGATTACCAATACCTCATAAACACATATAAACACACATAAACACATCAAATCACATAAACCATACATTACAACAGGCACCTAAGTCAACACTAACGGTTTGACTAACCTGCTCAAGTCATAGTTGTCACAGTATCCCCTTCTTTAGGAAATCTCGTCCCGAGATTTAACTAGAAGGTTCAACTCTATCATTACCAAACAATTAATCGAGGATACTTATCTTTCAAGTAGTTCTCCTCCTATACCCATGTTAACTCAAAGTTACACTTTGAATTCCAACAATTTACAACCATAACATTCCCATTACGCTTTAACTCCCTTGACCTCATTTGATCCTTGCGTTCCCAAGTAAGCTCAAAGACCTCGCTTAGAATCCCATGAACTTTCTCCTATGCATCATACTATACTTTTACTCATGATCTCGGTCCACGAATCAATGGTTCCAATGACAAAACATAGAGTCTTGTCAGCCTTAATCTTATCCAACTCTACAATCCAAATCAACTGCTAGTGACTTTGCTTACCACCACAAAGGTGCAATTAGCAACACAACATCCCCAAACCAAAAAAAGAAAACACAATCCACATGAGCCTCGTCCGTCCTCGGAGGAGGAAATTCTTTAGAAGCCTTAAGTTGTGTAACAAAAATGGTTTTTATATCTTAAACTCGCAACTCATAAACAAGAAACTGTCTTGGAAATTAAGTATAAGATGGTTAAAAGCTCAAGTAATCTAAGAATCCACGTAATTTTGGTTTACTCAAACTTTCGCACCTCCCAAATCCGATTTCGATACTTCGCCAAGAAGATAGAAATTCTCTACCGAATATAGGCCCAATCCATCCAAGGATCTAAAATTGGTCCTACTCATAACTTGGTTCTAACTTGTCTTCTTTTAACTTACTACACCTCTCCAAGGTGAGACCTTCAACCACCCATAACCTACCAGAATTAATTCAAAAGTTTCCCACTACTACCAAGCTAACACTTTCGACAATTTGGCTGCCTCAAGCCTTTCCTGTATTACCACTATCTTGTTGGTTGTTTCTTGTACCAAATTTGATCCATTCAACTCACTCTCTTTTGTTACGGCCCATAAAACGGTAACCTACATTCATTTCCATACCATGCTTCAACTGAAACACATCCATACTCAAATGATAATCCCCACCTTAGGGAAAAACTCATCTTTATGAAAGTGAGTATTCCAATTACCTCTAAAATCTACCATACTTGTCCTAAGCATAGCTAGGAATGGGGTGACTTAGTCAGTCCATTGACTACACCCAAATCGCATCGTATCCACTTCTCACCACTGGTTACTGACAACAATATCCTTAGGTTTCCTTTTCCTACTTCTAATCGGGTAACATAGTTTGTAGCAACAATCTGAAATCCTGGTACTCAACCTTCCTCTTCCGAATTCGCTAAATACTTACTGCCGCAATTAGCTATATCTTCTTCCATAATCAGCCAATCGCTCGCTAGTTAACCTAAATCACACACAACATGTATCACTCCAGGTTGGATATGAACGCTCTTTGTCGTATACGCCTCTTTAATAGCAGGCGCCTTTCATCTCTCCAAATGGAGGTCGAACATTGTCTAACCAATATGAACCTTGTGTGTGTGTGTCTTTTACACTCGTTGGGTTCCAAGCCAAACTCTCATCTTATGTTGAGCGTTTCTGCGCCGCGCGCGCGGACTATCTATATATTTAGTTGCACACTCACACTCCTCTCGCCTTTTTCTCTATCTCACTAGATGGATCATCGTAATCTATCTCATAACTCGTTTTGGTTCACTCCTTGCTCCTTACTCCACGGTACACATCTTCATTTTCCTTTCCAGATGGTACTTGGCTCGAAATCAAACTCACTAAATCACATCTTCCATATCTTGCTCTCTTGTTCGAATCATCTGTATTAAAAGCGTGTTGGAGGACATCATGTCTCGTATAGACGCGATCACGCACGACATGTGGTCTCGATTCACTTAATGCCTTTGCATTATTAAGCAAACTCCCTCGTTAGCATGTAATCTTTCTTAAGAACCTCCCGTTGTTTTGACGTACAAGACTCGCACCCTTACACCTTTTCCAAGCATGCTCGCTAAATCCTTGCTTTCGCGCATCATAATATACTACGTAATCGTCTGCTTTCCAGGCATTGCCAGATTGGCTCATTACCCATTGATTCCTTCCACAATCTAGTTAGGCTTCTTCTTTGCTTCGCTTCCACGTTGTTGGAAACCCCCTCCCGCCCTCCCCCGCCCCACCCCCCCCGTAAATATTCTCCGCGCCTTCAGTGAATCCCATTTCATCGTCATATGCGTATTTCGTACTCACACGCTTAGACTTCGAGCGCGGTTTTAATACGCGTCTGTATATATATGTTAACGCTCGCAGCGGCGCAAAATTTCGGACATGACACCGGACTCATTAACTCATAAAACCGCTGGTGTATGGTTAAACCCAAAAGGCATAGCATTAAAACTTCTCTCTGTGTCTATTGCCAATACTTAAAAACAGTCTTTAGCTACGTCATCCCTTTGTGCACCTCCATTTGTGATATCTCATACGAATTTTCTATCTCACTCTTCTACGAAATAATTTCGCGCACATTCCAAATACACACTTTCGCGCCACGCTCACCAAGCAATACAGACGCTTCCACAACAAGTTCTCGCTCGCCGCGAACCACCTCACTTGCAATACTCCTCAATCATTCCAGACCTCTTGCCTTTCTAAAGAAGTGAAACGACTCGAGGCCTTTGCATCTCTCGCGGGTACGCACGCCTTGTTACGAATTCATATGAAATCCTATTCTACGATGAGGGGTAAAACCTAATAATTTCCTTAGGAAACTTTTAATGGGTCACATACTACAGAGATCGCTCACATAAATCTCAACTCATCTTCCTTGATACTCCTACGAGACCTCGTATCCTCTTTAGTTCATTTCCTCACGAACCTTAATCACTTTTAGCTCACTAAGGTATTTTAACCACCTTCTTGTGGCATACATCCAGCTGTGTCGCGCACGCACTCATACTAATTCTCCGCATACGACTACATGCAAACACTCTCATACTAAGAGGTACTATTGTAAAACGAGAATTCTCAAATTCTACTTGAAATCGTAATAATTCTATTCGCTTTTACCATCAATCGCAACACTTCAGAAGTATGACCTACATACTTCTAGAAACCACGCCTGGAAGAAACACAAAATTCACATGCATAAAAGGTATGGATCCCCAAACAAAATTAAACTCGGCACACAAGAACGGACGAGATACACCGAAATATAAAAAATGCACATAAGACGAGACTCAGAGCCACTAACAAAAAATCAACGACGCTAGAACCACCCAAATGAATAAATACCAAGTACAGACCATTAATTAAACGATTTAAGAACCTTTTGCGCTCAAAAAAGATTTTTACCCAAGGAAACTTTACTTTTACTTGTTATACCAACTTTTTTAAAACAATAGATTCTTAGCTATTAGTAGTCTCGCTCGCGTTTTGTGGTTTAAATTCTTAGTTATAGGTAGTTGATTAAGTCTTAAAAGCTTAGATCCATTTTAGCTGTATTTAGCTTTTAGCTTATATAGTTTTATTTGGCGTTTTGCATTGCATTGAGTTTGACCCTTTTGGAGTCCTAGGATTTAGGTGTCTTGAGAGTTTTAAGCTTAAGTTTTTTGTATTATAGAATAAGCATTCATCAGCTCTTGAACAACTTTTTTTTCAAAAAATGAGCTCTGATCTCCCACTTCTCTCGCTAGTGCAAGTTTTAAGTTAAAAATCGCAAAAAACACAGTTTAAATCTCACTCTTAACTGAAATCACTCTCGTTTTCATATAAACTTGTTTACTAGCTTATTAGTGAGTTTCAGTTTATGTTTATTTTTACATCATGTGCTCTAAATTAGGTTTTTTTTAAGTCTCAATGTTTTAGTTGTGTTGCAAAAGTGATAAAATAAAACATATATCATAAATTAACTAAGACATATTATCACCCACCTAACCGATCCCCTTTTTATCCCCCCCACCCCCCCCACCCCCCCCCCACCACCCCACCCCCTATCCCCCCCCCCCCCCCCCCTCCCCCAATCCCTACCGATGGTCACAATTACTCCCCCACAATATAACACCAACAACAAATAAACCTTAGGGCGTCGTCTAGCAATCGCATCTTAACCTGTACCTCTCCTCACAAGCCCACCCCCCCCCCCCACCCCTCCCACCCGTCACCCTCACCTCCCTCCCCCCCCACCCCAATATGCTTCAATAGCTCAATCGTTCAATACTTTGCACAATTTAATAGATATCTGTTTTTCAGTTTCTTTTCTTAATAAGCCGTAGCCTATTTAGGATTTATAGGTGATTAGCTTGCTGTAAACGGGACTATATGTGTATGTAGTATATTTTTTAGTATAATATACGCGTCGCATTTTCCGAATTTTTTGGTAATTTTTCATTAAGTATTTTATTTTTAATCATTTTTCTTAAATTTTTAATTTCAAAAAATCATAAAAAATAGAAAAAGTTTCAGAAAATTACAAAAAAATAGTTTTTAGTTTTATAAAAATTACTATTATGTATACAAGAGTGAAATCCATATATTACACTTTTGATTTTAATTTTTCCTTTTTGAGCTTTACAATGCTCTTAAGTTTAAAAATAGGTTGTGTTGTAATTTGTAAAATTAGTTAAAAATAGTTTTATGAGTTTTTAGTGTTTATTCTCTGCACACCCCCCCCTCGTCCCCTCCAAACTTGTAAAAAATAAGAATGTTTAAAAATATTTGTGAGATGTTTTTTTAGGGACTTAATTTGTTATTGTTTTAGGGATTTAATTTAGATTAAATAGTTTTTATATTCATAATATAACTTCAAACTATAATCAAAAAAATGTTTTTCTTTTTCTTAAAATTTTCTTTTGTCCTATTTTAGGTTTAGAAATTTAGTTTACATTTTTAGGAGTTAATTTTAGTGTAATTGCTTATTTGTCGCTTTTAGTTGTTCCCGTTAATTTGTTTAAGTGTTTAATAGCTTTTAATTGTTTAATTTTTATTGTTGCTTTTTAAATAGTGTTATAGAACTCAAAAAAATATCTTCTTTCTTCATTTCAAATCATAATCCGAGCTAAAACGTGGTTTCAATTTCACAAGTCGTTGGGGAAACGACCCGGGTGATCATACTTCCCGGTTAAATATACGTATTATCTATTATATATATATCTTTTAAGAGTGAATTTTCCTTAGGGAATTTTCTTAATTGCTCTTGTGGTATTATATCGTGTATTTTATTGCGTATCAATTTTTGGCGCCGTTGCCGGGGATTTGTGTTAAAGATTCCGTCGTTTACGTTTGTTGATTTGTTTGAGTTAATCTAGTCGCCATTAAGTGTTTTATTTGATACTTTTATATTGATGGTTCTCTAACCCAAATCCACCAAAATCAAAATTAAATAAACAACAAATACACCACACACTCCAAACAAAAAACACTACAGCCAACCCCCCCCCCCCCCCCCCCCCCCCCCCCCCCCCCCACCCCCCCCCCCCCCCCCCCCCATCCTCACCCCGGTCCCAAAACAGTATTTACAAGATAAGGAATTATCAACCGTGTACTCAAAATAATTAATCTTGGTTAAAACAATAATGTACTAAAAGTGAGTACATACAAGGTAGGCTAAGGCGATTTGGGTGTAACAATTGGTTCAAGGGTGACAATGCTCTTAATTAATAGTCGATTTACCAGAAAATTACGGAGAACCGTGAAAAAGGATAGGCTCGGAGGGTTGTACTAGGGGTATCTAGACTAATAATTGATGTGCATGGCAAGGGTGATGGGTAGTTAGTTAATATAGTTGATGTGAACATAAATAAACAATTACTGTTTAAAACATGGGTTTTAATCCTTTAGTGCCTCTTTTCTAGCAATTCCTAATACTTACCATGCGGTCTCGGGATGTCATCACAAAAAACAAGTTCTAGAATGTATTATACTTATTCGGGTAACACCATATAGATTTAATACGATACCAATGCTCTAGAAAGGCAACAAAGACTCATACATATACATCCATAACGACAGAATAGACACATATGGCTTCATTCAAACCTTAACTCGAGAAAGATAAAGGTACAAATTATCTTGGGTATCAATAATGGATACCCGAATTTCTAAAGATCTAAAGGCGAACCTCATATTTTGGGGGTGGAATTTTAAGGGTTTTTATGCTAGTCATTCACATTCCTATCCATGAGACGCTATTAATACTTGGTTTTCGTCAGTATGTGTCATAAAAAAATTTAAATTTGGGTCAAAATTACCTTTTTATGCTATGTTTTGATATATTACCCATCATTTTAAGGACAAAGCAAATGGAAAATGAAGGAATAGTTTCTAAGGCTTATTTTCCCCCTACACTTAAGTTGAACATTGTCCCCAATGTTCTATTAGAAGTATCGTTAAAATCAAAATAAAGGGAAAAGAAATAGTAACTCCCCTGGTTTGCCTCAATAAAGAAGATGAAACTATGCGATAACTAGTAAATCGTTTTTTTCCTCCAAGAATATCCAATTAAAACTTCATAAGAACATCCAAGATTCTTCTTGTCAAATATAACCTATAATCAAAGACAAAGACAACTTCACTAAGCATAAAATCAGCGGGATAGATATAAATATAACAAGAGTTTAGGGTTTCGACTCTATGAAAGCAGTAAAGATAGGATGAGAGTAATGATGTAATTATAGGTTTATGCAGGTTTACAAAAGAATTACAAATTTTAAATATTGCACATTTTATTTTTCAGAAATACTAAAAAAATTTTGAATTTTTACATTCCTAGAGACGCGACGCCTTCGGGTGTTAATCCTAATGCCGTCTCCAGCGTCTATGAAAAATTCTTTTTCCTTTTTAATGAGAAATTTCCTGCACGCAATTTTATTAATTAAATCTGAAGAAAGCACTGCATAAAAACCTGGAATTAATCGTTACAATCATATGACTCGAAACTGACGTGAATTAATCTAAACAATTTATTTTAAATGTTTAAATTTGGTTCTTAAAAATTGAATATATTCCCCTACACTTATTTTGTTGCAAAATACATTTGATTGCAAATAAGATGAAGTTATAAAAAAACAAAGCATGATTTCAAAATTCATTCAAACACAATAAAACAAACAATAAAGAATTAAAACACAAGACACTCCTAAGCACCAGAAAAATAAACATTGGGTTGCCTCCCAATGCTTTTTTTATTTATGAGTCTTGTAGCTAGACTCGAAGTCACACGTTCTTAACGTGCTCCTTTTCCCGCGCACATCATCCACTCGCGACTGCTCACGTATTCGGGTCCAAGCTTAATGGTGTCCCTATAAAGCCCTTCTTCTAAGTTGGATGGCTTCCTACATCCTCTATCATAGTCATCTTCACTGAGTATTACTCTAGATGACAATAAATCGTGACCTTCTCTAGACAATCCGCTCCTCTCTGGGTCCTTATATGGCGTCTTAAAGGTGATCTCTTTAGTTCTGTCCGTGAAAGTCATTAACCCGTGTTTCCTATTTATAGCTAGGCAGGCGATTTCAAGGAAGGGTCGTCCAAAGATCACATGGGATACGCTAGGGTCGATGTTAGTCTCAATATTTTACGAAATGATGAAATCTATGACGTAACTCATATTTCCTACAAATACATGCATGTCCCTTCCTAATCCTACGAAATTTCTTCCTCTATACTCGTATCCGTTCTTTCTAATAGAGTTATAATAGGACAATGACATGATTTTCATGGGTAGGTCAACATCAATATATGCGTTATCCGTGAATTTATGACCTATCATACAGGGAATTTTAAGGTTTCTTGTGTCACCCTTTTTGATCTTAAAGTCATAATTAAGTGGTGCTTTTTTTTTAAGGGCATTTCCTTAATCAACAAATTCATAAAACTGATTCCTCACTTGTCGGTCAAACTTAATCCTCCCGAGAGGTTTCTTCAAATCTAAATTTAACTCCCTGTCATCTTTGTTAGACCCTATATTATCAACAACAGTTATGTCTTTCTGTTCCAGCAGTGGCGTATCTCTTTGTTCTCTAATGTGTACAATGGTGTTGGTGTCTTCAGGGTTCTTCTGGTTGTTGTGTTTCAATCCCCATCTTGGTTTGCGGCAGGCTTGCCTGGGAAATGTTTGCTTCCTTGGAATATGCCTTGATAGCATTGATTAAAGTGGAGGGGTGAGATAAGCGTTGGGGATCAATTATCGGGTAAGAATAAGCAGACAAAACTAGGGCAGTACTCAGTTTTGGGTTCTTAACCGTATCGCTAGGTAGTGTGCCCGCTATTCGATCGGTGATGGCCTTCAGCACAGTGTCAATTTTGTTGGTCATCTCACTTTGTTGTTGTTTGAAATCGGCTTCAAACTTGGATAATCTAGCGTCTTGAGATGCCATAAAGTTGGATACCAATCCTTCTATATTTTATTGATTGTTAAAGTCTTGAGGACGATTGTTGAAGGAATGGTTTGGGATTGAACCGTTGGGTTGGAACCGGTTAAGTGGGTTTGAAAAGTTATTTTGAGAATTTTGGGGTTGTCTCCACCTAAGGTTTGGGTGATTTCTCCATGATGGATTATAGGTGTCACCAAGATTGTTTTGCTCGGGCTTGAAAGTATGCCACTTACCTCCCGCTTGATTGGTACGCGAGGATGCATATTCAACAAAGGCTTCTTTGGGATCTTCCATGCAATAGTGAGTGTCGTAGGGACCACTGCAGATCTCACATGAGGTAGTGATTTTGTTCACTTGGGTAGGTTGTGTCGGAGCAAGATGAGCTTCCATCAAGCGTTGGACTTGATTTTAGAGCTCAATTAGATGGCGGTCGGATGTACTCGGGACATCTTGAGGCAATGCGATTGCCTTGACCGGCTTAGCAAAATCCCTTAGGTCGTTCCAACTTTTGTTTTCATAGAGGGCGAGGTCCTCTAATAATGCCCAGGATTCTTCGGAATTTTGGTCACGAAGCTTACCATCGGCCGAATGGTCAATGGTTCGTCTTGTGATGGGATTGACATGGTCATAAAAAATTTGGGCTTGGAGCCAAAGATCGATGCCATGATGAGGGAATTTTTGTAGTAAGTCCTTGAAACGAGTCCATGTTTTGGATAGAGATTCTCCATGATGTTGTTGGAACATCAGGATATCATTACGGAGTTTTGCGGTCCTTCCCAATGGAAAGAATTAAGCAAGGAATCGGGTAGTAAGATCCTCCCATGTGGTGATGGATCCTGCTGGAAGACGTTCAAGCCAATTGCTAGCTTGATCGCGAAGGGAAAATTGAAATAAACGCAGGCGCGTTCTTTCCCTAGATAAAAAATCGCAACCGAGCCCCGTTTCTTTAAAAATCAAAAAGTATACAAAATGACCCAACAAAACTTTTATATTTTTCCTACGAAATATATGACTAAAGAAAATTTTCTAAAAAAGAAAAATATTTTTTTGATAATGTTTGTATTTTTTATGAATTTTTAAAACTTATAACGAAATTAAATAATAAAAAATATTAAACTAATTTTAAAAATTATGAAAAAATTACAGAAAATACTAGACCTAAAAACTAACCTAAGAAAAATAAGACACTCGAAAAACAGCTTAAAAATAAGCTCAGAATAAGCTAAAACGGGCTTATAGCTATAAGGCCAAAACTACCTTAAATATCTAAGTGCCCAAGGGTCTTACATAAAAGACCCAAGGGCACAGCGGTAAGAGGTGTGTATAAGAAAGGGTGTATTGAGTAGGAACCGGGTTCGAGTCTTGCTCACCCGGGACCAACCCTTACCTCTCCCCTCTTTTATCTTGGACAAACATTACAAAAGCGAAAGTGTAAAGGTCATGCAGCTTATTATATTTCTAAAACCTAAAACTTTTTTTTATGAAAAACTCAGAATACTGAAAAAGTGCTTTTTTGATGGCAATTTGGCTAAATTGAGCTAAAGCTTAAATGATTTTTTCTTGGTGCCTTTGGAACAATAAGCTAACATTCGATCAAATAAGCCAAAAAGGGGTTCTACCCTATCCTAAATAAGCACTTGTGAGTTAAATTCTGCAACTAAATAAGCTGGAAAAGAGCTTAAAGAAAAGTGACAGTAAGCTTAAATGAACTTAAAGGCTAAAATGCTTAAGTCTTTTGGACTTTTAGACTAATAAGCTAAAGACAATTGAAGATGAGTAAGGACAAAAAGTCATTTAAACTAAACTATTTACGCAAGTAAAAGCTAATTTGAGCAAAAAATAATAACTAAATAAGCTAGAAGACAAATAAGCACTTATACTATAACGGAGATAAAACAGAATGAGGAGGCAACTTTGAGCTGATTTATAAGCTAGCAAACAAATAAGCAAAACCTTAAATCCTAAAAACAGATTAAGATTGACCTCCAAACTATAAGAAAAAAAAACAATTAAAAAGTATTTGAATAAGACATAAAGAAGTTATAGCTACTGAAAAAGACTCGTATCATTTTTTTTTAATCTGATGCAATTTGACAAGTTTAAGTGTAAAATTTACAAGAGAATGAGAGACAATCTAGGTACTTGTTAACTACTTGCATTACCTATGAGAATAGGACTAAATGAGTGCTAAAAAACAGATAATAATTCTAAAATTAACATAAGCTAGACTGCATTTAGGTGGCCTTGAATTTAAAACCAAACTTGTGAAATGACTTAAGAAATGGATCCAACTTTGAAAAACTCTAAAACCATAAACTAAGAATTTAATAATGACTAAAACTACTTAAAAGCACTTAGGAGTCTATCGGTTTGATTTTGGGCTCTGTTTTTTCCTTTTCCTTGCCAAACACACCTTAAATTATATTTTTCAAATTAAACTAAAACAGGCAATTAAAGGCAAGAACAAAATTAAGAAAAAGGCATGATAGGACATATACGCACTTAAACAGAACTATAAGTAGAATAAGCAAGACCATAAGCACTTTAGCACAGTAATTATGCATAAAACTATAAATGAACACTTACATGGTCCAAATGTACAGGAATCCAAAAATCACTAAACCTACACCCCTAAGTCAGCGGTGAAATAGAAGCTTATCAAACCCCTACACCCTTCCATTTCTGCTTATTTCATCAACCATTCAATCAGCTTATTATGAGCTTATGAACAGAGTACTTGAATTTTTAAGTAAAATTAGCTTGAATGAGCTTAATTGTGAAAACTTAACTGAGAAATGAATTTAGAAGCTTAAGGAAAACAAGAGAGCTTAATGAAACAGTATGAAAGCTTATGAAGATTTAATTGCTTAAAAGGAAACTTGAAACAGAAATTGAAAGCTGGAAATGAAGTTATCTTGTATTAAAATGAGATGAGGTACAAAGCTTTGAAAGTAAATGACAGAATTTAAAATGAAATACAATAAGCTGAAATTTTAAAGTAATAAGCTAAAACTACTCCTCGGTGCTTTGTCTTTTCTCTTGCTTTTATAGGCTGAGAGTCTTCATAGCATCTGTGTTTGTTGTGTTAGTTTGCTGAGAGCAATCCGAGCTCAATCCTCACCCTTCATTCTTCTTGCTCCCCAATCCAAGCAATCTCAACCCTTTGTTTTTGTGCTCAACATGGGACTGCCAAGGTGGCAATAGGGGGGGGGGTTAGTTGAGAGGGGTTAAGGGTTTAATCCCCTGTGGTATTGAGGATCAGGTAAAAGGAGGAGAGGAACCCGAGACTAATATGGAGGTTTGGGCTTGGCGGAATATAGGGTATAACTGGGTTTAATTTGTCAAACACAGGGTAAACGAGGTTTAGGGGTTAGGGGAGAGAGTAAAAAGGGATTTGGGGGTAAAGGGTAAAAGTTGTAAATATTTTAGGGTTAGGGGTTTTGGTTTTGACAGTTTAAGTCCCTAAGGTTGGTTGGGATTTTCATTGTTAGTCCTTGGGGTGATACAGGTTTGAAAACTTGGCAGGATTGGTCCTCTAACCTATATAAGTTTAATATTACATATGTCCTTGTGTTTTATTATAAACTTTAGGGGGTTTGCATTTAAGCCCCCTAAAGGTTACACTTTTCCTTGAATTGCAAATTAACCCCTGTAGGTTACCCCTTCCATAACTTTGGGATATGACACTTTCGGTACCCTTAATTTTGCATTTCTCTTATGGTTTACTTTGACTTTGAACGGTTGACTTTTTGTTGACTTTTTGACCCCGGCTTTTGACTTTTCAGCTCTTTTTGTTTCCGTGCTCGTTTTTGTCCGTTTTGCTTTGTTTTTCGTCCTTTTGTGAATATCCGTTTCCTGCACAACACAAATGCAAAACAAACATATATTTGGCAGTTTTTGTCTGTTTTTGGTCATTTAAGCTCGTTTATTTAGTCATAATAATATGTGTATATAAGCACATATTACTTATTTAATAAGCTACTTCCATAGCTTATTTAGATTAGCTTATTTATATTTGTTTTTCGATTTAGAGTCTTTTGAGTGAGCTCTGTTAAGCTTAATTTTCGATTGCTTATTTTATTCAAGCTTATTTTTTTATATAGATCTAATGCCTTAAGTCATTCCCGATCCGAGTTCACTTGATTGAATACCTTAGTTTCAGTGATTAGATCTAAAAATATATTCTTATATTGTTATAAGCTTATTTTCTAGCTAAAATTTGTTGCTTTTAATTTTAAGCTTTTTTTTCTAAGATCTAAAACTTTAAATAACCCCGATCCAAGTCACATTGATTGTCACCTTAGTTTCGGTAGATTAAGATCTAAAGTTTTCGTCTTTTAGCTATTGTACGTTAGAATAAAATTCTAAAAAGCTTTTGCTTATCTCATTTTTTTTCTCCTTTCTTGTTTTTTTACTTTTATCAAAAATGCTATTGTTTGATTAAAGCTCAATTCGAATGCTAAAAAGGGTGTCATGAGCCTCCCTACTCGACTTATTCATCAAGTCTTGAGCACCTTTATCTCGCGAGCTTATATTTAGCTTAATTAGTCATTTAAAGTTCTAAACTTTCGCTAGTTTTTTCTTATAGCATAATGAAGCTAGGCTTATTTCGAAGGTATTTTATAGCTTAATTTGAGAAGTGGCTTATTTATAAGCTTATATTCTTCATCCTTTCTTCGAAAAAGCCTTGATAGTTTTTTAGCTTATTCTAGTTTTTATTTCAAAAGTAGTTTTTTTATATATAGAAATAATCTATTTTTATTTTTACAAAAATAGTTTCAAAATAGCTTTGTTTTCAAAAAGTTTTTATCTTATTAGCTTGTTTTGTCTTAACTTTTCATGCCTTATTTCTTAATTCATTCTTCTACATCTAAGGCCGGAGCTTAAGGGTCTTATAAGGTTGATAAATAGATAAAGTTTTTATCTTTATAGTTTTTATGAAAGAAAATTAGTAATAAAAGTTGACAGACCGTATTTTGCTAATTAGTGAAGTAGAGCTTAAAAGTGATAAACTTATTTGTTTATTAAGTTTGTAAGATCGGGTGGTTATCGTTTATTTGCGGCTCTTCAATTTGGTTACATTTTCTATCATTTTCCAATTAATTAGTGTAGATTTAATTAGTTATTTTATAAAATGTTAGCTTATTTGATGTTTGCCATGCGTAGAGATTAGTTTAACTTGTGGTTGCTAATGATTATTGTTTAAATTTTAAGTGGGTTTTAAAAAGTTTAAAAAATTAATAGTCAATGATACATACCTGTCATTTACTTAATGCAATTAAATACTTGTCATTTATTTAAAGAAACATTTTTACTTTTACTTGTCCGTTAATTTCTGCATTGTTTTCTCAGGATTTTAATTTGTTAAACCTAAGCCCACACTTAAGGAACATTGTCCCACGACGTCCACTTAGCAAGCATCTTTGTTCATTTATATCAATTTTAGTAACAATCTTTTAGTTTTTAATCTAGAATTAATATTAGTTTAATTTTTAGTATAAAAATAGTTTAAAACCAAAACCAAAATATTTGTCATTCAAGCACCAAACGAAACATTCTCATGAATTTCAATTCATCTCTCACCGTGGAAACGACACTCGAAAGATAGAACCTTATAAAGTACAAATCTTGATTTTGAAATTTTTGGCTTAAAAATCATAAAGTTTACATTTTTAAGGTACCTATAGGTTTAGTAATACTAGTTGTACAAGAAAATTTGGGGAAAAAAAATCAAAAATGTGTCTTTTTGTGTCTTGAAAAATTTGTGTTTCGTCCTAGTGTTAACCAGATACGCAGCTTCAAGTGTTGACCGGATACGCAGCTTCAAGTGTTGACCAGATACGCAGCTTCAAGTGTTGACCGGATACGCAACTTCAAGTGTTGACCGGATACACAGCTTCAAGTGTTAACTGGATACGCAGCTTCAAGTGTTGACCAGATATGCAGGTTCATGAGTTGACCGGATACGCAATGTTCTTTGTTGACCGAATTCGTAGTTTACTTTGACAACCGAATTAGCAGTCAACCAAATTCGCAGCTTCTGAATTAGCATTTAGCCGAATTAGTAGTCAACCGAATTCGCAGCTTCTGAATTAGCAGTCAACCAAATTAGCAGTCAACCGAATTCGTAGTCAACCGAATTAGCAGTCAACCGAATTTGCAGCTTCTGTTGACAACCTAATTAGTAGTTTTTCGTTAGCAACCTAATTCGCAGTTTTCCTTTGACAACCGAATTTCAAATTACACTTGGACCAAAGTTGCTAAAACAAAAATTATACGGTTTATTTCTTTGATTTGTAAAATCCCATGAAACATCTATTTGTTTTCCCAGTTTAATCAAGAATTGTAAAATCCCGTGTAGTTTCACGACTTAAAACACATAAAAGACAACACCTTCAAACATAATTTCTTTCAATCATCGTTCGATCAAACAGTAATCTTTTAACATATAAATTTCTCAATGACGACTCTTGCTGATAAAGCGATTCTTTGGGGTGCTGACAGTCATCCACCTATGTTGGAAAAAGATATGTACGATTCTTTGAAAAGCAGAATGGAGCTATACATGATGAATAGACAACATGGACGAATGATCCTTGAATCCATTGAAAATGGTCTACTCATCTGGCCTATAATTGAGGAAAATGATGTGACTAGGCCAAGAAAGTACTCTGAATTGACTCCTGCAGATACAATTCAAGCTGATTGTGATGTCAAAGCAACAAATATCATTCTCCAAGGATTACCACCAGAGGTCTATGCACTTGTTAGCAATCATCGAATCGCCAAGGAACTTTGGAAGAGAATTTAACTTCTCATGCAAGGAACTTCATTGACGAAATAAGAAAGAGAGTGTAAACTATATGATGAATTCGATAAGTTTGCTTATAAGAAGGGGGAAACACTACGTGATTTCTACTTGAGATTTTCACTGCTACTCATTGACATGAACATCTACAATGTGAAACTGGAACAATTTCAAGTGAACACCATGTTTTTGAATACCCTTCCTCCTAAGTGGAGCAAATTTATGACCGATGTCAAACTAGTTCAGGACTTGCACACAACTAATATTGATCAGCTTCATGCTTACTTGGGACAACACGAATTTCATGCAAATGAAGTTTGTTTAATGCATGAACGCAACTCAGATTCGCTTGCTTTGGTTGTAACCCATCAGATGACCCAGTCTCCTTATCAAACTTACCAGAACTCATACCAAAACTCTCAAATTCAACCACAAGTTTCACTATATCAGTCTCCACAATATGGATCACCTTATCAGTCTTAACAATACTCAAACAATCAACCATCAACATCTCTTTCAATCACTTATCCATCCAATGATCATCAATTATCAGTTCACCACAACGTTTATTCTCCACAACTATCCATCCCTCAATTGGAATATGCCCCCACGGTTAACCAACAACAACAACAACCTAAATTTCCCCAACTAGACTCAGGTCTAATAACATACCGGTGTTTAAGCAAGTGGATGACCCAATGATGCTATTAAACATATGATGATCTTTCCTATTAGCTATTATCTACATCTCGCTATCCACTACCAATAATCAACATAGGAACTCATCAAACCTAGAGAAACAAGCACCATTAATCAGTGCATATATTACATTAACCAACCAATTTCAAAAGGAAGACAAATTACTTTAGCTTCGGTTAACACCAAGAACCTCCAACTCCAGGATGAAAGTGTATATGCAATTCAAGGAACAAAGGAGTGTTATTTGTGTACCAACTGTAAAGGGTGTAAGGACCCATGTCCAAACAATTCACTAAACCTAAGAGGAAATACGAAGATTCGATGTTTTATAGGATCAAGTGTTGTGTACATGCTTAAAGCAAATGGTCAAATTCAACATGATGACGGAATTTAGCATTTTTTGGCAGATCTAGTAATAGCAAAGAGTACAAGCCACATAGACTGACATACGCCACAATGCTGCTTATCAAGATCTGATGAATTGTAGACCGATATTACTCTGATTAGTGAAGAACTCAACACTGCTAAACTAGCTCTCATGGCGCAAATATCTCATTATGGTTTAGATGCTCTTGCTGAGGTACACAATATTGATAATGTTGATACTAATATGATAAATCAAGTTGTGCAGGCGATGCCGTCTTCTAAACAACTGAATGCTGTGAACCAATCAGAGACTGAAATAACCAGTGATAATCAATATTAATTCCATTCACATACGTTGACTTTTTTTTTGGGAAAATTCCACAACAAGCAGCTATTCAGAATTCAACTCCTCTACACGACAAGATAAGCACTGATATTATTGGTGAATGAAACAACTAAAAACCAAGTAATTATTGCCACCAAGATTAATCTGGACAATAAAAGTGTCAATGATACTTTAACTGCTGAGCTTAAAAGATATAAAAGAACAAGTAAAGTTTTTCGAAAGAAGGCCAAAATGGTGGATTTGAAAAGGTAAATGATATAGTTTCAGAATTATGTTTAACAGTTTAAGAATTGATCGACTTACAAAACTCGTTCAGAACAATTAAAAGAAAACTATGAATCTTTAATGCAACACATTTACACTTCTCAAAAATGATTTAAGAACGAACGAATCCTAGAACATTAAAAGGAAATGCTTAGAAAATAAGATCAAACAGCTAGATAATATTGTTTTTAAAAAAGATCAATCTGCCCAAACTGTTATATGATGAAAAAAACCTCGTTTCTATGATCAAACCACTAAACACGCTCTAGGATTTCAAAATCCTTTCATCTGAAGAAAGTCAGCATTGGAACGAAGCTTTATGAAGGTAAAGTCCTTTAAGAATACTAGTGCTATTGTGAATCCAAACCTCCAAGAGACTCTATACGTTGCCTGAAGAGAGTCTTGTCAAAAATGATTTTAAAACAACAGGATCCAATGAGTTACAGAAAAAGAAAGTATTATTACACACCATTGAATTATAGGCTTATCTCTTACCAACTTTTCTCAGATTTGAGAAATACGAATTGTTCCACACACTGAATTATCTGCTGAACAAGCCTTTTGGTCTCAGAATTCTCTGAATTCTTCAGAACCCACTCATTCTGGTAGACCCACCGAAGTCGAGGTTCCAAAAGAACTTCCTAAAGTCAGCATGGTTAATACGAGTTTTAAGAAACTTACACACCATCATGTGTGGCTATTGACATGATGACAATGAATGAACCTGATATCGCTTAATTATATTAAGTCAAACAAGAATGTTATCGGTACATAGAAAGTCAAAATAGGTCTAGTATGTGTAAATAGCTAGTCGGTCAACGGGCTTGGATTGTAAACTAATATTATCCGTTGTTTCTGGCTCAAGCACCATATTAAACCAAGCCTGGCCGTTTAGAAGCCCATACGCCTCACTTAAGGCAAAAGGGTATAAATATCCCTTCACCACAACTTGTGAAGGTGTTGGTTTATTTTTCACATCCTTGTAACTTCCATTTATTCTAATTCTAAAATTCATGTTATCACAATCTACTTTCTCCTCTCTATAATAGAGATTTCTTCTTAATTTTCTAGCATTCTATGGTATAGATTTATAATTGTTGTTAATGATAAACCTTAGTGGGATACATCTGTGGTATCACTCGCCAAGGGGTGTTTAGTGTTTGTTTTGTGTGAAATTCGTGGGTCTAGTTGATTGTTTTTCTTTGGTTAAAAAAAAGCAAGAAAAAATCAAAGAGTTAGAAACTTGATTCGTGATGTGAGAAAAATAATTAAATTTTGAGTATTGGGTATAAACGTGGGTATTTGTTTAAGTGTAGATAGGTAAAGGTGCTTCCGGGTACGACCGAATGTAATTTATTGCGAAACGTAAGCGTTTTACGTAACCAACAAAAATAAATTATGAAAAGTTATAAATTATACTCCTAATAATCATATAACACTTGCTTGATGTAAACTTTAATTTGTTTGATGTCCGTTTACATTGATCGTTGATTTTTAGTTTACGCGATTTAACTATAAGATAATAATTAAAAGCCAACGCGTAAAACTCTAAAAATAAATAATGGAATTTGTTAAAGTTGAAAATAACCTGAAAATGAGAAATGTTACAGTCTCCACCCATTAGGAGAGCCTTGTCCCAAGGCTCAAGATGCAACATTCTTCGAGGGTGTGGTTTTTGTGAAGAGGTGGGGATACTTTTCTCGGAACTGATCTTCGCGTTCCCACGTGAACTCTGGACCTCTCTTGGAGTTCCATCGAACTTTGATGATGGGAATACGACTTTGCCTTAGCTTCTTGATCTCACGCTCCAAGATTTCCACTGGTTCTTCAACAAAGTGGAGTTTATCATCAAGGTCGATCCGCGCATCAGGTGGTATTTGACCGAATTTGGGAATATATTAATCACCGTTTAATCAAACATCACATCAAGATAAAACAAACTTCATGGACTAATTACAAGGACTTTGGACTTTAATTCGGACTAAAAGGACAATTACTCAACACAACAAACACAACCAATCAAACCAACAATCAACTTAATCATACTTGAAATGTCAATTAATTATTCATTCACGGTTTCTTCTTGATTTTGTAAAATCCCGCGAAAGATACGATTCTTTTCTCGGTTTTAATCAAAGATTTGTAAAATCCCGTGAACGTTAATTCATTTAAAGCCACAATCAATCACTTCATAACACTTAAGATCCGATATTCATTCACAACTTCATCAGAATGTCAAATTCAAATACCAATTTGCAAACTCAATCATCAAATGCTCTTCATAATGCTATCATGGAAGCGGGTAGCAAAGATCGTCCACCAATGTTGGCACCGGGTAATTACGTTCAGTGGAAATCCAGAATCAAGAGATACATTGACACCAAACCTAACAGTGAACTCATCTACTATTGTCTCCAAAATCCACCATACACGTATCAATGGGCTGAGAAGACAGTTCCAGTTGCTGAAGGTAGTTCTGAAACAACTACAGAGAGGTATATGGAGAACTATAAGAATGTTTCACAAGACATACGAGATCAACTGAATGCCGAAGCTGAAGCCGTTCAGATCATACTCACAGGGATAGATAACGATATCTACTCCACAGTTGATGCTTGTCCGAATTTGTCCGAATTCATGTGAAGAAGTGGGAAAGCCATTGTGAACAGGTTGAAACACGGGAATCAATCAATGTTCAAGATCTTGAAAACCAATTTATTGGGAGTTTGGAAAATCACAGCACGATGGGGTGAATCACTTGAATCGTATTACTCCACGTTTTATTACAAGATGAGAATAAGGCTTGTCAGAAAATCAGTGTCATGTTACAAATCAACAATGAGTCCAGTCCTACATTCAACTACAACCAGAAAGGCAAAGGTTTGTGACACTTGTAAATCCCATATTCAAGAGCTAAAGACTTTCTCCTATCACAAGCTTTAAATGACATTCTGAGCACACCACAGAATGAATCAAAGAATAAGACTGAAAGACTAGCACGAACTACTAAACTACTGCCTTGTTGCTCAACAACAACCCAGTTTACCATCATCAAAAACCATCCAACTCAAAACACACAATTTCCGCCACACAGATCGCAACAGTCCTACCAGAAACAGAGTGAAAAGTCAATTGTTTACCTCTTCTGCTCCTACTTAGACCATAACCAGCTACTGTATACTGAATAAGAGGAAGAAGTCAAAGGAAAGGAGATTGACAAACTCATGGCCTTTAAAAACTCTCTCGTCAAGAAAATCTACCAACCAACCAACAACCAACCTTCTGAACTTCATCAAACTACCAATCGAGAGCTAAATCAAGAAAGATCTCCAAGAATCAACAGAGGGAACTGGGTATGATAATCAGAGGGCATTAATGTTGCTTCGGGGCTAGGGAAAATGTAGGTTACTCCTGGTAGTGCAAAATTTTAGGATTCTGTGTTACACTGCTAGGAATATGGGCATGTATCCAGGGAATGACATAAACCAAAACGTGAAAAAGGGATGCAGCTAAACCAAGGAAAAAGATGTTATTGTGTTAAACAAGAGGAAGTTGGTTCAGTGAATCAAAAACAAGCTGATTGGAAGGATGATACTGATTGTATCGAGTCTGAAGAACAGAATTGGAAGCACATTAAATGTACATTGCACAGATTCATGAGGTTACTCCAGATCAGTTGACAATTCTGGACAATCTTTGATGATGAGCCTATGTAATAAGTACAAAACCAAAAATGACAGCTATAATGTGTTTGGCCATGGAAATGAACAACCTTGAGCAACCTGAATCTAGTAAATGACTATATCTGGCGGAACATGGTGACACCAATAACACTATTGCTCAATCTGATATATTGTTTATGATCAGAGCCTCAGGATAACCATGATGAAACTGATGATCTGATCAAGAACGGTTAATTTCTTGCTTCATTAATTCGTGAAACTAACAAAATGTGAAATTTGATTACATGCACAAAACCGAAATAAAATTTTGGAATCATCAACAAGGAGTTAGTATGAAACTTGAAGGGTGAAATTGAGGATTTCAAAACTAAGAATAAAAGTTTAGAATCATCAAATAACCATTTCAAAGAAGCAAACAATGAACTGTCCAAGACTAATCAGTTGATGTTTAAAGACCTTAAGAAGTTCAAAGCGGAACTTGATAAGTACAATGATGTGAATTATGCGTCAAAGGTGGAAATTGATTGTGCAAAACAATTTAAATACTAAGTGTTTTATTATTTTAATCAATTGGTATTTTTCATGTCAAATTTTCATGTTAAATTTTAATCAATTGGTATTTCAAATACTAAGTATTTTATTATTTAAAATAAGGGGAGAAAATGTGATTAAAATATGTTATAGACGAATGTGATCTTTAAGACTTTAAGTGCAACTATTTCCTTCGTGTGCTAAACAATTTCGAATCTCGGAGCACATGTGTAGGGGGAGTATTTGAAAATAACAATGTCAGAAAATGGTTTTATGGTTCGATCTCTATACCCAACAACCTATTAATTTCACGACGATTCTGAAGTCATAAGGTGGTTAGGTTAGGTATAAGTTCTACGATCCAACCAGAACCGGAGGGATCTACCCAAGGACACTTCATAGTTAGAAATAGCAGATTCCCTTAGTGTGATATAGGAGAAGAAAGTGTTATAAGGGAAAATGCCTGACTAAGATTGAACTAACATTGGAAACAATCACAACAAGTGTTAGTAAAGAAGTCCTTGTAAGCATTGAAGGGTTAGAAGAATTATAAAAACGAAAATGAATGGATAAATGGGTTGAAAAAGAAAGAAGGCCCACCAAACATCTTTAGCAGAAATCGGGTCAATTTATAATCTATCAAAAATCAACAATGATGATTGTTTGAAATTTAAAAACGACCATCATTGACGCTATTGATTCAATTGCCACAACCCTTCCCAGCCAATCGAGTTTCTCCTCAAAAGAAACATGTCTTCAATTGTCAAGGAGAACACAGCGTTAAACTATTGACATCTCACTCCGTGAGATTGTTAATATGAATAGGTGACAGTCTGCTCCAGCCTTCCGATACTAAAAACCAAGAAGGAGCACACAATGAAGTCTAGAGCCAGAATGAGATCGAAGAAAAATTATAATCTCCTTAGGACACAATGTCAACATACACTAGTATGAACACAATAAAGTTCACAGGATGTAACAAAGAGTCCTACGCAAAATCCTTGAGAACTTGCCAGAACAACTTGATGTAGAATACTTAAGTAATCACAGTTGAAGGATGGAAAACCCTGCTTGATCAACAACAAACAAACTCTCTATAGATACTTGCGAAGTATTCTAAATGAATCGAGCTTGAATAACTGATATCAAATTTGGTCCAGTAAATGATTGACGACATAATCAGAAAGAACAGGAACCTTATCTGATACACTCTTTACCGTGTTTTTCAGCTTTGAGACCTTTCCGGTACTGAGAACTAGCATGCATGGTTAAACAATACATCCTTCTTAGACAGATCCAACTCTTTGAGCTGAAACCCTATCAAAGAGGATTCATATTGAATCTACCTATCACAGGTATATAAAATTATACTATAAAACGGAAACCGAATGTTAAATGCAACCGAACTCGGAGATAAATAATCAAAGCCAATTCATCTTTTATTGCTAACTGTTTTTATTTCAGGATAAGACAACGGTGTTGCAGCCTCATTCCAACGAAGTCGGATTCATAAACTACATGCTCATACTCAACTTACAAAGACCAATCATTCAACGTCAAGATAGTTGATTCTAATCTTCCCCACCATCAAAGAGCCTCAAAGTCAAATAAAGAATTCACAATTGGGAGATGTTAGAACTTATAATCATATGTCAAACAAGAGATGGTTAACAAGTATGGCCATGTGATGGTCAAGAGCACAAGTGATAAAGGAATCAAATCAAGATGATTCAAGTCAAGGAGATATGCCAAGATAACGATCTCAAGAATTTAAAGTCAAAAGATAAAGGCTCAAAATCAAGATCACAAAGCATGGATGAACAAAGCCATTACAAACAAGACAAGACCATAACAAGGCAAAGCATAAACGTCAAACGTCATATCTTCAATGTCATCGATGGTATAGAGGAGGTTGAAGAAAGAGACCTCAACATTGGGGGAGATTGTTAGCCTTAATTATATTAAGTCAAACAAGAATGTTATCGGTCTTAGAAAGTCAAACTAGGTCTTGTATTGTAATAGGCTAGTCAGGTTTAACGGGCTTGGACATTAAACTAATATTGTCTATGTATCGGGCTAAAAGCCCACGAGAAGCCAAGCTCGGCCCATTTAGAAGCCCATACGCCTCACTTAAGGCAAAAGGGTATAAATATCCCTTCACCACACTTGGTGAAGGGTGTTGGTTGCATTTTTCCCATCACTTGTAACTTCCCATTTTTCTCTAATCTAATATTCCATCTTTGTTTCTCTCTTTACTTTCTCTCTCTAGATTTCTTCTTATTTTCTAGCATCTTGGTATAGATTATAGTTGTGTAATGGATTAAACTAGTGGGTTAACAACTGCTAATACACTACTTAAAACTTATAAATAACTCGAATGTTTTAGGCCTATATATCATAGTTCGTTTGATATATAGCAACGCCCTGAAAATCCAAAAACATAGACTACACAGGTATTTTTTCGGGTTTTAACTAAAAGTCATGGTAGGGAAATACTGGTAGTACACCACTTAAAACTTATAAACAACTCGAATGTTTCTTATCATACTGATGTGAGACGGGTTGTTACAAACTCCTACACTTAAAACTTTTGACGTCCTCATCAGGCTTGCACATAAATAGGATACATACCAAGGAGACACAGATGCATGAGCTATCAGGTTCATCATACCCCAAGAGACTATGGCTCTAATACTGTTTATAACGCCTTCTAAGCCGAATGCAATTAACTATTCGGGTGTCTTTTCAGGTTTCAACTCAAAAGCAAAATGGAAAAGATACTAAACTAGGGTGATATCCGGTCTGTATCGGGTTACGGGTATGTTATCGGTCGGGTCTATCGGGGTTTAGAGAATTAAAACAAACCCGCAACCCGACCCCTATAGCAATCTGGGTAAACGGGTTCGTGATATATTCAGGGTCGGGTCCTAATATCGGGGTGTCGGGTGGATTCGGGTTAACGGTTTGATGTAATTTAAATAAAGTTATGAAAAGTAAAATAAGTTTTTTTTTCTTCGATGGAACGTACTAGCTATATACTTTTTAAAAAAGAACGTCCATTTTAAAGGTGTATAGAGGTGTTTGGTTGTGAGGTTTATAAGGATCTTAAATCCAGGAATATTCTTCTTATGAGAGACTCTCAACAAGCTCTGATACCACTTGTTGGATCCCACTCTAGATAGATCTTTACTGCCTGTTAAGGATGGTGATTAACCTATGTAATCACAAGCTAATCACAAGAGAGACTCTTGCTTTGAAAAGCTAATGTCTACGCGGAATATAGACACAACTAATAAGAAGAACAGGACTAATAAAAACTAAAAGATCCTTCTATGGATTTCTATTAATTAACAAGGAGAAATGTGTTTTTCTGGATGTGTCCATTTCCCTAAGCCGTAGGTTCTCTTTATAGTGGAGAAACCCTAATCAGCATTTAATCCGCAATTACTAAAAACGCGTGAGATTGATATGCATGAATATCTTCCTTATTTAGCTCATGCATATCCTCATCTCTAACTAACTAAAATCTTATCCTGGAATAACTATTTGACTTTACCAGGACTAAGTATTCTACCAGTAGGAACTAGATTTAGCCTACCAGGACTAACTATGATAATAACCTTACCAGCAGGAACTACATACCTGCCAGTAGGAACTACTACTCTACCAGTAGGAACTACATACCTACTAGTAGAAACTAAGTATTACAAATATTCCTAACAATCCTCCCCTAAACTGGAATTTAACTAAGTTAATTTCCAGTTTCTAGATAGATCTTTAAACTTGAACCTTGAGGATTGAAATATGAACTTGACAGCAACATCCAATCTGCTTGAGTCTTGACTTGAACACATGAAACTTCTGCACATATCTGTATTTCTTCATACAAACACCTTTAAGAGACTAATGATGATGAGCATTGAACATTGAGCAGATCTTGTGTCAAACAGATTGGTCTTCATAGCCTTGGAACCGAACATCAAAAAGTCTTGTTGAACTCGAACATGAAAAGGCTGCAACGTTGAAGAAGCAGCAGGAAAACTTAAACCAGCAACAGACTTTGGAACCACCTCAGCTACATGAGTAGATTTGATAAGCCTTTACCAAGTAGCTACTCACTCTTGGGCTAGCTAATTCTTTGGTGGAATCATGACATCACCCTGGTGAATTAGTAACCAGTCCAACTCTTAGAACATGAATCAATGGTGAATTGGAATACCCTAATGATTTTTAGCAAATCATCACAGCCATAAACGGATTTTGTATGTCTTTACCTGTAGCCGTTTGCTTAGGACTAGCCAACTCTTTATTGTGATAACAAGGTAAGTTGATTACCCTACAATTTTTAGCAAATTGTCAGCTATCAATGGATTCGTTAAGTCTTTACCAAAAGTTGTTTTCCTTTGGACTAGCCAATCCTTTGGTTCCCAATGAGGGCATTATCCATGGTGGATTGAGGACCATTTCAACTCTCAGCAAAAGGAGCATGGGTGAGTTAAAGACCCTATAGTTTTGAGCAAACTATTAAAGCTATCAACGGATTTGAGAATCACACCAGAGCCGTACCCTCATGGTAAATCAACTCTTTCTTGTCTATGAGACATGGTGAGTTGAACACCATTTGTTGTGTGGTGGTTAACCAACACCCAAACCTAAAAAAAATCTCTTTTTGTTCAAAATGTGTTGCAATAAAACCAAGCAGCATACCAAAAAATGTTTCCATATCCTAAAACTTGGTGCACATTCAAAAATGTTTATGGCACACGATGCAAAAGCTAATAAATATAGAGGTTCTACATAAAAACTTTATATATCAAAAATATATTTTAAATAGCAAAAAGATTTATGATATATAATAAGCTTAACAGTACCATTCATGAACCTTAGGACGCTTGGAATCAGAAATTTGTTTCTTGAGAAAGGCAATCAACTGAACCGCAGTGGTAAGTTTATTCCCCACTGTTCCGCGATAGATTTCCAACTGATGATCGAGCATCCTTTCGATAAGACTGACAGAGAAAGGATACTTCTTGTCCACAAACATATGTAAAACAAGTCCACTAACTGTCTCCAACACATGAACACCAGAAAAAGAATAGAGCTTCCAGCTTTGAATACTCCAGGTGTGTTGGTTCTTCCAAACATCACTACCATCATTCACTTCAGGTGAATCCAGCAAAACCTTAAGATCTCCCCAAAGAACAAGACCAACTCCATTAGCTTTCTTATCCTGATAGAATGTCATCACACGACCATAAAGTGTCATCAAGTCTGCTCTAGTAACCAAGTGAAGGATTTCCCTAAGACTTGTGAAATACTTGCGAGAGTTGTCTAGCCTGTAGAAGACATTGATCGAGCCTAACCCTGTAGGCAATAACTCCCAGTCAACAACAGCATATAAATTAACAGGTGTATCATCATCAGAAGCAGAATCCGCATCAGAGGCATACTTAATGCACACTTTGTGTTCAGCTTCAGGATCTCCTTCTTCAATTGGAATGGTAGATTGAGAAGTATGAACACCTTTTCTGCCTAATCGCTTCTTCTTGGTACCAACCTTCTTGAGTGAGGAGGCAGTGTGTTGTGCTGTAGAAGCAAGGTTAGAAGGAGCGTCAACATCCTCTATTGTAGCTTTCTGAGAAGGAACCTCAACTTGAGCGGCTGGAATATCCTGAGAATGAGGAGGAGCAGCAACTTCCTCTCGTGAAACATTTCGAGAAGGAGTTGCACTTTCTTCTTCCTGTGGAACACCGTGAGAAGGAGCTTCAACGTTGACTTCATCATCACCAGTCTTGAGTTTCTTTGAAGAGGCACTACTCATTGGACTGCCATCTCTTTTTAAACCCCTTGTGAATGCAACAACTCTTTGGATCTTATCAAACTCTTCTTGAAGCTGTTCAGGAGAGAGTTTTCGAACTTGAGCCATAGTCCAACCAGTAGAGTATACAGCAGGACCTTGATTCTTCACATAAGTGCGCATATATTGCCTGAGCTGAGATGGTGTCATAGGCCTCTCCCTCCGTTCTTGAGCCCGTTGTTCAGCAAGTTCTTTTCGTCGAGTATTGACCAACTCAACCATCCTGGCTGCAAAATCATCATCAGTAAATTCAACCCCGAAAATTGTGGAAGATAAGTCTGGATTTGCTTGAAGACGAGCTAAAATTATATCCCAAGTAGAATCTGAGTAGTTTGCAGCAGATGCAAGAACCTCCTGCTGTCTCTTTCTTTGGTCTTCGGTCAACTCAAAGTCTTAAGACATCTGCCTAGCTAAATTAGCATCCTGCATAAGAGATTCAGCTATTTGCTTTTCGAAATCTGTGAGTTCTTAAGCCTGTAATCCAGGAATAACTTTTGTTCTGCCAGCACTAACTATAACATTATCCTTACCAGTAGGAACTACATACCTACCAGCAGGAACTTTTACTCTACCAGTAGGAACTACATACCTACTAGTAGTAACTATCTATTACAATATTCCTAACAATCCTCCCCTAAACTTGAATTTGACCCTGTTAACTTCAAGTTTCTAGATAGATCTTCACTTGTGAGCTTGAGGATTGAGACTTGACTATGAGCAGCAGCTAAAGCAACATCCAAAAGAAGTAGGAACACAAAACCAATGGATGCTGACGGTGAAACCTTGAACCAGCAGCAACAATGTTGAATCTTCAAAATTCCACGAACTAGCAACATCGAAGAACCATCGCAGCAACATGATATCCATCAAGTCAGGGTTACATACTATTCTCATCACATCCCATGGTGTGTTAACTCCTGGGAGAGGTGAATCAAAGAAAAGTAATGGATTTGATGAAGCCTTTACCAAGTAGCCATTAACTCTTGGGCTAGCTAACTCTTTGGTGGAATCATGACATCACCCTGGTGAGTTAATAACCAGTCCAATTCTTAGAACATGAATCATTGGTGAATTGGAATACCCTAATGATTTTTGGCAAATCATCACAGCCATTAACGGATTTGATATAGTCTTTACCAAGAGCCGTACCCTCTTGGACTAGCCACTCTTTGTTGTAACAACCTGGTGAGTGAAAACCATATAGTTTTTAGCAAACTATTACAGCTATCAACGGATTTGAGCAAGTCTTTACCATGAGCCGTTTGCTATGGACTAGCCACTTTTCATTCCAAGAATATGGCAAGTGAAAACCATCCAGTTTTGGGTAACCTGGCAACCATCAACGGATTTGAAAATCACACCAGAGCCGTACCCTCATGGTGAATCAACTCTTTCTTGTCTGTGAGACATGGTGAGTTGAACACCATTTGATGTGCGGTGGTTAACCAACACCCAATCCCTTAAAATGGCTCTGGTTGTACAAAATACACTGCAATAAAACCAAGCAGCATGCCAAAAACTTGTTTCCAGAAGCAAAACGTGATGCGCGCTAAAAAAATAAATATGGCATACTATGCAAAAGCTAACAAGTATGGAGATTCTACATACAAACTTTATATATCCAAAATATATTTTAAATAGCAAAAAGAACTATGAGATAGAGAACAAACTTAACAGTACCAGTCATGAACCTTAGGACGCTTGGAATCAGAAATTTGTTTCTTGAGAAAGGCAATCAACTAAACCGCAGTGGTAAGTTCATTACCCACTGTTCCGCGACAAATTTCCAGCTGATGATCGAGCATCCTTTCCATATATCAGCAATGGGCAAGTCTTCAATACCTCCGTCATCACCCAATTGAAGTTGACTCCTTACAGTATCTTCAGTGATAGTGTAGGGAGTCCTATCAATCGTGGCCAAATAGCTGGAGGGCCTAACTCAGGAGCCCTGAGTGAAGCCGTTGACCAAAACTGTTTGACCAAAGAGTCAAAGATGATGGGGTCATGAGTAAGAGCATACCTTAAGTGCGAACCCCTCAAGAAGTCAAGTACTTGGTGATAATCATCACTACCTTTGGGTTTTTCCATGTAACCCACCTTATTGTGTTCGTCTCTATACTTGAGTGCGCCCATTGGTGATTATTAAATGGGGTTGAGTGTTAGTGCTGGTGGATGATCGCAATGGAGAGTTACTACTGGTAGAGTGAGGGAATCGAGTTTTCACAGAGTGAGTGGAGCGAGTAAAGAGCTTTTAAAAATTAGGGTTTGATGTAAAAGGTAACTTTGTTAAAATGAGAGAGAACAGTAAGTATCCCTTTAAATAGGTGACCCTTTGATGAATTAAATGCCCAATTATCTCAACTAGAACTTTGAATTAAAATAAAACTCACCCCCCCCCCCCTCCCCCCCCTCCCCCACCCCAATCCCCACCCACGGCTCTCTCCCCCCACCCCACCCCCCCCCTCACACCCCCCCCCTCCCCCCCTCTTCCCCCCCCTTCCCTCCCCTCCCCCACCCCTCCGTCCCCCCCCCTCCCCCCCCCCCCCCCCCCCCTCCCAACCCCCACCCCCCCCACCCCCCCCCCTCCCACCCCCCCCCCCCCCCCCCCCCCCCCCCCCCCTCACTCCCTCCTCCCCCCCTCCCCCTCGCCCCCCCACCTTCTCCTCCCCCTCCCCCCCTCTCGGCCCCCCCCCCCCCCCTCCACCCCCCCCCCCCCCACCCCCCCCCCCCCCCCACCCACGCCCCACCCCCCCCCCCCCCCCCCCTCCCCCCCCGACCTACACCCTCCCCCCCCCCCCCCCCTCAACCCCCCCCCCCCCCCCCCCCCCCCCCACCCCCCCCCCACCTCCCCCCCCTCCCCCCCCCCCCCATCCCACCCCCCCACCCACTCCCCCCCCCCCACCCCCCCCCACCCCAACCCCTTCCCCCACCCCCCCCCCCCGACCCCCCCCCCCCCCCCCCCCCCCCCCCCCTCCTACCCCCCCCCCCCACCCCCCCTCACCCCCCCCCTCCCTCCCCCCCCCCTCCTCCCTCCCCCCGCCCCCGCCCCCCCGCCCCCCCCCCCCACCCCACCCCCCCCCCCCCCTCCCCCCCCCCACCCCCCCCCACCCCACTCCCCCCCTCCCCCCCCACCCACCCCCCTCCCCCCCCCTCCCCCCCCCCCCCCTCCCCACCCGCCCCCCCCCCCCCCCACCACCCCCCCCACCCCTACCCCCCCCCCCCGCCCCCCCCCCCCCCTCCCCCCCGCCCCCCCCCCCCCCCCGCCCCCCCCCTCCCTCCCCCCCCCCCCCCCCACCCCCCCCCGCCCCCCCCTCCCCCCCTCTCCCCCGACCCCTCCACCCCCCAACCCCCCCTCCCCCCCCCCCCCCCCCCCCCCCCCCCGCCCCCCCCCCCTACCCCCTTACCCCCCCCCCCCCCCCCCCCCCCCCCCCCCCCCCCCCCCCCCCCCGCCCCCCCCCGCTACCCCCCCCACCCCCCCCCCCCCCCTACCCCTCCCCCACCCCCCCCCCCCACCCCCCCCCCCCCCCCCCCCCCCCCCCCCCCCCCCCGCCCCCCTCCCAACCCCACCCCCTCCCCTCCACCCCCCCCCCCCCCCCCTCCCCACCCCCCCCCCCCGCCCCCCCCCCCCCCACCCCCCCCCCCTCCCCCCCACCCCCCCCACCCCCGCCCCCCCCACCCCCCCCCCCCCACCCCCCCCCCCCCCCCCACCCTCCCCCCGACCCGCCCGACCCCCCCCCCTTCCTCCCGCTCCCCCACCCACCCCCCCCCCCCCCCCTCTCCCCCACCCCCCTCCACCCCCCACGCACCCCTCCCACCCACCCCCCTCCCCCCCCCCCCCACACCCCCCCCCCCCCGACCCACCCCCCCCCCTCCCCCCCCCCCGCCCCCCACCCCATCAACCCCCCCCCCCCCAACCCCACACCCTCCCCCCCCCCCCCCTCACACCCTCGCCGACACCCTCCCCCCATCCACCCCCTCCCCCCCCCACCCCCCCCCCCCCCTACCCCCCCCCCCCCTCCTCCCCCACACCCTCCCCCCCCCCCCACCACACCCCCCACCACCTCTCCCCCAACGCCCCCCCCCCCCTCCCCCCCCCCCCACCTCCCCCCCGCCCCCCCAACCTATGCCCCCCCCCCCCCCTCCGCATCACCCCTCCCCCACCCCCGCCCTCCCCTCCCCCCCCCCCCCCCCCCACACCCCCCCCCCGCCCCCTCCCCCCCCACCCCTCCACCCCCCCCACCCCCCCCTCCCCCCCACCCCCCCCCCCCCACCCTCCCCCCACCCCCCCCCCCCACCCCCCCCCCCCCCCCACACCCCTCCCCCCTCCCACCCCCCCCCCCCGCCCCCCCCCCCCTCCCCCCCCCCCCCCCACCCCCCCCCCCCCCCCCCCGCCCCGCCCCCCCCCCCCCCCCCCCCCCCCCCCCCCCTCCCCCCCCTCCCCACTCACCCCCCCCCCCTCCCCCCCCCCCCCCCACCCCCCCCCTCCCCCCCTCCCCCCCCCCCCTCCCCCCCCCACACCCCGCCCCCCCCCTCACCCCCCCCCCGCGCCCCCTCCCTCTCCCACCCCCCCACCCTTCCCTCCCCCTTCCCCCCCCCCCCCCTCCCCCCCCCCCCCCCCCCCCCCCCCCCCCCCCCCCACCCCCCCCCCCCCCCCCCCCCCCCCCCCCCTCCCCCCCTACCCCCCGACCCCTCACCCCCCCCACCCCCCCTCCCCCCCCCCCCTCCCCCCCCCCCCCCCCACCACCCCCCCCCCGCCCCCCCCCCCCCCCCCCCCCCCCCCTCATCCCCCCCCCCCCCCTTCCCCTCCCCACCCCCCCCCCCCCCCCCACCCCCACCATCCCCCCCCCTCCCCCCCTCCCCACCCCCCTACCCCCCCCCCCCATCCGCACGCCACCCCCCCCCTCCCCACCTCCCCTCACCCCCCCCCCCTCCCCCCCCCACACCCCCCCCCCCCACCCTCCCACCCCCCCTAACCCGCCCCCCCCCACCCCCACCCCCCCCTCCCACCCCCCCCCCCCCCCCCCCCCCCCACACCCCCCCCCCCCCGCCCCCCCACCCCCCCCCCTCCCGCCCCCCCCCCCATCCCCACCCCCCCCCCCCCCCACCCCCCCCCCCCCCCACCCCCCCCCCCGCCCTACCCCCCACTCCGCCCCAACCCCTCACCCACCCACCCCACCCCCCCCCTCCCCCCCCTCCCCCCCCCCCCCCACTACCCCCGTCACCCCACGCCACCCCCCCCCCCTACCCACCTGCCCTCCCCCACCCGCCCCTACCCCCTCCCACCCCTCCCCCTCCTGCTACCCGCCCCCCCCCCCCCCCCCCCCCCCCCCCACCCCTCCGACCCCCTACCCCCCCCCCCCCCCCCCCCCCCCCCCGCACCCCCCCCCATCTCCCATCCCCCCTCCCAACCTCCTCCTCCCACCCCCCCCCCCCCCCCCCCCCTCCCCCCCCCCCCCCCCCACCCGCCCTCCTACCCGCCCGCGTCCGCCCCCCCCCCCCCCCCCCCCACTCCCGCCCCCCCCACTCCCAACCCCCCACGCCCCCCCCCCCCCCCCCCTCCTCACCCCCGACCTCCCCCCCCCCCCACCTCCCCCCCCCCCCTCCCCTCACCCCCCACCCCCACCCCCCCCCCCCCCCCCCTCCCCCCCCTCGCACCTCCCCCCCCCCCCCCTCCCCCCCCCCCGCGCCCCCCCACCCCACCTCCCCCTCCCCCCCCTCCCCCACCCCCCCCCCCCCCACCCACCTCACACACCCACCCCGCCCCCCCCCGCCGCGACACCTCACCCTCCCCCCACCTTCCAAACCCTCCTACCCCCCACAATCCACCACTCCCCCTCCCCTCCTGCCCCTCCTCCTTGCCCCCAGACTCTCTTCCCCTCTCCCTACCTGACCGCGTGGCTGCGAACCCTGAGCCGTTTCAACCCTCACCCTCATCCTCCTCTACCCCCCTCGCCCCCCACCCCCCCCGTACAACCCCCCCAACTCTCCCTCCCCTCCCCTCCCCCACCCCCTACTGACCCCCTCCCTGCCCTCTCATCCTGTGCATCCACACCTCGACTTCCCTCTCACCTACCCCCCCCCGTCACCCCTCTCACCCCAAGTCTTGTTCTCATCCGAAAGTGACCACCCCGTCCCTCGCACCATTCCCCCCGCACTCCCCCCTCAATACCCCCTCTTCCGCCCTCGCTCCTCCTCCCTCCCTCGCCTCACCCCCCATCCTGCGCCCCCCCCACCACCCTCCCCCTCCCCGCTCCCCCCCCCTACTCTCCCACCGACGTTTCCCCGCTATCACCTCTGCTCCCCCCCCCCCACTCACCTCCCCCACCCCCTTCCTCTCTCCCCTCCGTTACTTAGACACGTCCCGCTCCTCCCGCCCTCCCACCCCCCGACCTCCCCCCAACTTATCCCTCCCCCCGTCCCCCCCCCACCCCCCCCTCCCCTCCCCTAATCCCTTCTCAACCCCTCACCCCCCCGGCGCTTCCCCATCCCACTCACCGGATCCTCCTCCCCGCACCCGGCTCTCTTGTCGCCGCCCCCCCTTGTTACCTGCTCGGGCCACCCACGCTCTCCCCTCCCCCCCCCCCCAACCCGCTTTCTCCTCCCCCCCTAAGCTTTCCAGTCCCCCCCCCCCGATCGCCCCACCCGCAACCACCCCTCTGCCCTCTTCTCCGACTACCTCAGGCCCCCCTCACCCCCCAACCCCTCCCCCGCACCCCCCGTTTCCTTGCACCCCACGCCCTCGGCCCTCATCTGTTCAATTTCTCGCCACACCCCCGACCCCATTCCCCCCGCCCCACCCCCACCCCCCCCTTCCTCTCTCCTGCCCCCCGATCCCACCCCACCCATCCGTCCTCCCCCTCATCACCCTCCGCACCCTTCCCCCCCCGGCCCCCCCTATCTCCTTCCCCTTCCCCGGTTCATCTCCCATCCACCCTCCCGCCGTCCCCCCCGCCCCGCTCCATCACGCTTGCCCAGTACCCAAAACCCGTCCACCCTTCCTTCCCCCCTCCCCACTCCCGCCCCTCCCTCTCACCGCCCCCCCCCCCCCCCTACCCCTTACCCCACTACCCCGCTACCATCCCCTGATGCCCCTTCCTGCTCCCCTCCGCTCCCTCCCCCTCCCGTTTATCCCCACCACACTTCCGCAGGATTAGCCTTTACTCATCATTGAGCAGACCTCAACCCCCTCCCTTACGCCCCTCCTCACCAACCCTTCCCCGCGTTACCCCCCTCCCCGCCCGCTCATCGCTCGCACCCCCTCCCCCACCCCCCCACCCCGCCTGCCACCTTCACTGCTCCCCTCCCACCATCCCCTGTAACTCCTCCATACGACTCCCCCCCTCCCGCCCACAAGGCCGCCCAACGCGCCACGTCGCCCCCTCATTCCCCCAATCTCCTCGCCCTACCCCCCCCCCCCCTCCCCCCCCCCCCCCCCCCACCCTCCTCCCCACCTCCACCCCCCCCACCCTCACCTCCCCCCCCCACCCTGCTCCCGCCCCTTCTGTACTCTCGCCCCCCCCCACCCTTCGTTTCCAGCCCGCTGCACCAACCCCCCGCGATCCCCGTCCTCCCCCTCCCCCTTAGTCCACTTACAACGCTGCCTCCCTTCCTCCCCCACCTACTTACTCTCTCCCCCCCACCACCTCACGCCTCTCGCCGGCATACTCTCCGTCCACCCGACCCCCCCTCCACCCCCCGACGAGTTACTCCCGCCGTCCGGTCCCTACACCCGCCCTCCCCCCCCAACACCAACATTCGCGCTCGTCACCTCCAGCCTTACCCTTCCCGCCCTCTCCCCACACGAACCCAGCCCCCCCCCCTAGGCCTAGTTTCTCCCCCCTGGGCGCCTTACCCCCGTATCCAACCCCCCAATCTTTATCCCCCCTCAACCTCTCCCACCCCACTCCTCCCACAGCCAACACCCACCCTTCATCCTACACGAGCTCCCATATACCCCCCACCTCACCACGTCCATAACATCCCCCCCCCCTACCCTGATTCCACGCCCCCCCTCCCTCGCGCCAACCCGGTCACCCCCACCTCTTCACCATCCTTTATCCCTCTACCCTCTCATCCCCCCCCCTACTCGCACCCACTCCCACTCACCTCCAACTCTCCAACCCCCCCCTTCCAACTAACTCCCACCCATCCTCCTCCTCTCACCCGCCCTCTTGCCTGCTCCGCCCCCTTCCCCGGTCTCCCTCTCAGATCTCTCCCTCCCCCTTTCCCCGACTTCTCTGCCCCCCATCGACCCCCCCCCTCCTCTCGCCCCTCCCCCCTCCCCCGAGCCAACCTAACTGCCCCAGCCCCACCCACTCCCCCGGAGCCACCCCCCCACCAATTTCCCTCCCCCTCTCCCTCGTCCCCTCCGCCCGCCCTCTACCCTCATCCCCTACTCGCCGCGCCCCCTCCCCCTCAACTTTTGCGTACGTGTTCCCCTCTCCTGTGGCCCCACCTCACTCGGCCCACCCTCTTCCCCCCCCCTTCCCCCCTCCCACCCCCTCACTCCCCCTCGCCGGATACCTCGCGGACTCCCCCACTCCCCGTACCCCCCCTCCCCCTCACTCGCCCGTTCACCGCTCTTAAAGGTGGTGGGGGGTGTGTTGGTTGGGTTTTTGTTTTAGTTTTTTTTTTGATTATTTTTTTAAAAGGGAAACGCCTAGCCCAATACTCCCACCACCCGGCCCCTCTCCCACCCCATCTCTCCACCGCCACCCCGCCCCCCTCCGCCCCCCCGGACTTCGCCCCCCCGCCCCCCTCGCTCGCCTACCCCCCTGCCCCCCTCCTCTATCTCACCTCCCCCCCCTTCGTCTAGGCCCTCCATTTCCCTCCCTCTCCCAACCACCCCCCCCCCCACCTCTCCCCCCACACCTCCCCCCCGTCCCCACTCCGCGCCCCCCCTGCTCCCCCTCCACCCCGCCGCCTCCTCCTCCATGCCCGGGCCTGACCACCCCCCTCCACCCATCCGCTCCCACACCCCACTCTCCCTCTCCATGCGCACACTCACAGAAATCTTGATTAAATCGTGTGAATTAATGATGGAAATATGGTTTAGGGAAATTATATATGTACATGTATAATAAATAAGGTGTTCTAAGTAATAACTATATTAAGTCGTATTTGTATGTAGCTTATATCTTTATTCTATCGATTTTTTATCATAATAAAATTTATATTTCTGTTAGTCGAATACGTACTTCAAATGAACAACTTATAAAATTATATTATTATAAATGTTTCATAATATGTTCTTAGCTTGTTTTTAGTTCATATTAAATTAAGAAGGCATTTTCTACTCTTTGCCGATAAACTGAGTTATTTCAAATCAATAATGCTGAGTAAATGCAATTTGAAGATCCTACAATTAATCCTATAATGACAAATTTGTCATTTATTGATAAGGGGAGAGAATCACTTATAATTGCATTTAATTTTATAGTTATTAAGTTTATGTCTAAAAAATCGAAGAAAAATACTAAATAACAGTAATGGTATGTATTATCGTTATAAAGAATTATATATAATTAGCTTCGCAAATGCTGACCGAGCTTTCACTGTCTCTCCGATCAATACTTAACATTTTATATGAATTATCCCTGTAAAAATCAACACGTGGTTTATTAAGGAATCTAGGAGCGGGATACTATATAGCTATGATAAAGTAAAAGCATACTCGAGAGTACTAATATGCTTGTTTTAACCTTTTCAATGACTACTACTATATGTACGCATTAAGATATTGAAGGATGTATAGCAATGGTGTTGTACCAAGGCTATGTATAAACTATAATAACTCAAATACTAAAGACCATGTTGTGGTGAATTTTTATGAGGATGGTTGAATCATATAGCGTGTTTAATCGACATTAACCAATGAGGTTGAGTATGAAATGGCCTTGTTCCTAATTGAGATACCACGAGTCAATATAGGGCATAACTTACTAAGGCAGTATACTACCCACATGAAAGTGATAATCTAACTATCTACCATATGAATATACGAATAGAAGTTCTCTTAGTCGTATTGATTTACAAATACGAAAGGTTCTATTCAGTAACAAAGTGAAGTGCAAAAGAAACATATAATAACAATTAGGAATATAGATTAAACAAGAGCGGATTACAAAAGAATCAGAATCGCATAGTGCACGCAATATTTATACAAACAAATACAACTCAATCATAGGATGCCGATTCTAGTAGATATAGTATTCCGATTGGTATGCCATTTGAAATGTGGTCTAAAAAGTTAAATGCAATACAATAGTTAAATGTAATAGCTAACTAAAAAGTGTTAGGTAAAATAGCGATAGCTCTGCACTACTGCTATAAGTGCCAGACAAGAAATTTCTCTTCTCTCAATAAAATAAAGGAAAACGCTAACACAAATTATCAGAGAATGAATTGGTAGGAAAAGAGATGGAGTATCTATTTTCATGAGGGGCTACATGGGTAGTAAAGTTTATATGATCAGCTCTTGCATTCTACCGCTATTATTCTTTACTTTTAGTCTTCTTTCATTCCATTATCCGATTTTCATTTTGTCATCAAGGCAATAATAGTCTCCTGAAGAATCATATCACCATAACATTGATGATTAGGAGTGTCAATTCACTAAGTGACTATTGCTCTATAACTTCAAGCCTCTCGGCATTATTTCCTTAAAAGTATACTAGTCTTTAGCATTTGAATTTAGATTTACTACTTCTGTATGATATACATACCTAAAGGACTTCTAAATTCTAGTCTATGTACTTACTTTGTGAAGACAGTGTTCTTGGGTAAGGGTATACTCTGCTAAGCGTGTCTGGCATCGGTATACTATCTAGATTATCGGCCTAAATATCCGCTTATATCATGATAACCACACTAATAACAATCCTAATTTAAGTTCATTACTAAAGACACTAGGTAGCGTTAGAAATGTTTCTAATTGTTAGGTGCGTAATTTGGTAATATTTTTGTATTCATACCGTGAAATTACATCTGTGTTAAAACTCATCAAGGTCCATATAAGATGACCATATAGAAAAATATATCATTCTTGGGGTACGTCGGAGTTGATGTGTGGACGTGGTGTAGTTCACCTCATTCCAATGCTCAAAATGGTCTCCTACTTAATTAGAGACAACGTGATTATTCAGTGAATTAATGCTAGTCAACCTTGATATTTGTAATTCAGTCATCCATGACAGGAAAGTTTTGATCAAAATGTCTCGCTACTTGAGGGACCTCTTTAAATGAAATCAACTATCCTTTACGCTTCTCAATATATAGTATTAAAATAATTACATTTTATTTCCATCCCTTTATCAAAAATGATACATAAATATCTTTGATTATTTATATTGGGATATCATGATTCAAAAATGGCTTGATAAACTATATCTTGAGGTAGTAGAAATATAGCTTCGATAATAAATTATGACATCAGGCCTTATTAAGGCGTATAGCAAAATAATCATTGTATTATAATAGCTTCCGTGCTTATATATTTATATGTTAGGTACTAAGATATTATAATTTAGTGAGCATAGGTGTTGGTAGATTAGCGATTAAAACTATATGATAATATAAAATATAGTTGTTATAAATATCTTGTACGAAAATCTCTGACTTTCTAAACTCGATATTGGTAATAAGAGTTCGTTGCTCTTACTGTATTATAAAGCTCTATCTATTCTGTACTGTATCTTATCTTCAAACAAATTATATCCATCAAATATATAAAGTAATTTGCGAACGTATTCTAGAGAAAGCATGCTAACGATTCTACTTGTCTTTAGTATTTACGTGTCATACATTGTTCTTATAGCATCTTATACTCGTATTACAAAGCTACAACGGTGCAGATCTATTAATTCAGAAATATCTAATGATCGTCTTCATTGGTCGGGATCACAAGGCTTAATGGCGAAGATATCAACTCAATCAATTTTATAAAGTAACCTGACTACTTTTATATTCCACATTATCTTTATATGTTTGTTTTTTAAGCATTGTCCCTCATCAATTATAGTTTATAGTTAATGTTCCTTCTGCTTGGGCTATGTTCATCTATTGATATACTAATTGTTTCGAAATATATAGATGCATTGGCAAACATTGTTATATTAAGAAGTTACATGCGCAGATCTAAGATTGACCAGTCTTGAGTGCAATCCTGTTTCGTGCGATAATTAACTATTGCTACCGATATGAATTATAAAAACAGAGTATATGCATCTAGGCTTCGATCTAGGACTCTCTACTTAAATTAATTCCTCATATTAGTTTAGTTCAAATAGATCTTTATAAGATTATTTTCCTTGGCATTGAACGACATTGTTTCGTAATGATGGAATGTAATAAAACTAGAGTTCTTGAACTATTGAATCGCAGAATAAGGTCTTCTATGAAGTTTGTGATAACTTTTACATTCTCCAATTTTGTATGCTCTATCTACATAGCCAACGCGAGAAGCAAACTTCCATTCGATAGCTTTATTGACAGTTGATAGGAAACTGATTTATAATGTATTATTATTGTACTTACTTAGTGAAGTCTATAACCATGATGAAAGAGCGAAAAATTATTTATAAATATTACGTTAGTAAAAATGGCGTAACTTTCGCGTTTTAAGTCCGTTTCGTACGTTTCTTATGTACTTTTGGAATCCTAAAAATATGTACTTTTTATGAAAAATACTAAATCATTTATATCAGACTTGGAAAATATTAAGTTTTTATAAAATTATTTTTATAAAAGCTTTTATTAATTGTAAACTTGTAAATGGCGTATCTCCTTCGTTATAGCTCGGATTTTCAAGTTTCTTATAGATTTGGAATCTTCATGAGATGTAGTATTTTATAAAAATATAAAATAAATACTTTATTTTCGTGGTTCAAACAATAGGTTTTGATATTTTTGTTAAAAAGTGTTTAAAACTTGTTTTTATAACTTTTTAGTTTAGTAACCTTGTTACAAGTCCTCTACAACACCATATATCACATGTCTTACAAATTTAAGGTCCTTAGTCCATCATTTGTCTAAATATTGTCTATGATAACTAGATTAACAAGTCTACATACTCATTTGTTCATGATCTTTAATAAGTACACTTTTTAGGTAACTAGTTTATATATACTTTTTATAAACCAAACCATACTTGTACAATACTTATACTTCCATTCCAACATGGTATTAACATCAATATAACATATGAAAAAGTGTACCAAATCATAATCAAGTGTAAAAATCCATTTTTCAAGTAACTAAGTTTCCTAGAAGGTGATTAACTATATAAACATCATATATGTATAAAATCACAAATGTAAAGAGATTAAGGGTTTTAGATGACCTTAATATGAAGTAGGATGATGAAGAATATGATCTAAACCCTAATTTAGATGATAAACCCAAGCTTCCAATATCAAGAAATCCCTAATTCCAAGCTAGAAACCCTAGTTTTCTTCCTTGTGCAAATTGAAATCACTTAACCAAGCCTTGAAACCTTCTTGTAATACCTTAGATATGATGTAAGATCACTTAGAATACTTGAAAAATCAAAAACTACAAATGTATAGGGGTGTTGGTTTTGAGCCGTGGCCTAGGAGAAGGCATGGAAGAGTTTTTGTTTTAAGTTTACTAGTAAATGAGGAAGTGAAGTCTACTTGTATTTTGCTTGCCTTTCATAGCCAAAATATCTTAGCTAAGGTTAGTTTAACTTAACCATGGTTAAGTTATGAATGACCGTTATGTAAGAACTCATGAGGGGGGGGGGTGGGCTCTTACATGATTTGATGTGTGTAAGAACTAGTTGCTAAGATATTATTTGAACTTTGTTTAACAAATGGTAAGTTTTAGAAACAAGTTAAAGATATTTTCCTTGTGTTTCTACCTATGTGACCGGATATGTATGTATATATATGTTAATATATATAATTTTTGGATATTGGGTATAATTTTGGGTATTTGGTTAAGTATAAATAGGTATTGGTGCTTCCGGGTATGCCTAAATGTATTTTATCGCTAAACGTAAACACTTTACGTAACCAATAAAAATAAAAGGTGCCAAGTTTAATAATTATCCTCCAAATAATCATCTTACACTTGCTTGATGTAAACATTTAATTGTTTGATGCCCGTTTACGTTAAATGAAATTTTTTAGCTTACACGATTTAACTTAACAATTATAACTAAAAGCAAACGCGTACAAGACTAAAAATAAATAGTGAATTAAATAACGTATTAAAATGACCTAAAAACACAGGGTGTTATAATGGAGGCCTTGATGACCCCTTAGATTTGTGGTGGAATGGTTGATATCGAATTGTCTGAATGAGGCCTCTATTTATAGATTTGGAATAGTTTACGGCGTAACCTTTTAGGGGTTTACGCCGTAAACTGCTAACGCGTACTTTCCATCTTGTAGGCTTAAAGGATGTTACAGCGTAATCAAGTGTACACGTTACGCCGTAATGTTGACTCAGATAACTCATCCTTCCATATTAATAGTGTTACGGTGTAAACCTTGCATGTTGTTACCCCGTAATCTTGCTTGGTGATGTGTCTTTCCTTGAATAGGTTACGGCGTAACACTATCGTAGGGGTTACGCCATAAAGTCTCGTAAGAATCCGTGTTTTCTTCATTTTTTGGTCTTTTTCTCGTGTTTCTGGTCACATACTTGCATTTTACCTGAAAATAACGAAATAACCGTAAAAGTATCGAATTCAAGTATTTATAAGATAATTGCAAGTATTTTTAGGGGAAAATTGACACTAAAAAGTATCAAATATTTGATGTTTTCATAACCTGTTTAACTGGTAAATTTCTAGGAATACACCAAAAAGCCTATATGTTGTGATATTAAATAACTACACTGGTTAGTTAACCCTCGTATAACCCTTTTCTTACTCTCACTATAAGAGTAAGATACCCCAAGAAAAACATGTTGAGCCATTGCTGTTTATCACCAAAATGTCTATTTCGTCACATCTTACCTTGCCTTGTAGATTAAGCCTATTAATCAAAGTTGCTAGTTGCTTTTGTGTAAGGTTTTGTAGTTCCAGTGTCAAAGTGAAATTTTCTATCTCTGGTTAGGTCGGGAAATTGCACAATGCAATAGGAATGTAAAAGTATGTAGCTCCTGTATTTGTCTACATTCACAATTATGTTTCATGTCCGAAGATGAAATGTTTAAAGAAAAATTACCTAAATGAATTATGATGGTGAAGACGGTGAAATTACACCGAGATTCGTATTGTTATGTTATGAAAAAAAAATGGAAAAATAGAAAACCACATCAAAAAAGAAGGAAAGAATGAAGATAGTCGGTTCATTGAACTTAAACCAATATATTACTTAGAGGATCGATTATTTGTTGATACGTTGTAAAAATTAACGATGTATAGTTTTGTATAAAGTGGTCAATATATCACCACTTGCCTTGTAAAAGTATGTATAAGTAGGGAAGATTGGGAAGGTAGCCATTATAGGAATGCTAACTTAGGTTGTCTTTGTCACTATATGATCAAGAGGTTTGTATATATTTATGAGTCTTTATCATGGAAGGTCGGGAAAGTTACTACCAACTATATACCTTATTTGTTCAGGCTTAATCTATTTGCTTTGTGAATTTTATTTAACAATTATTTCTTTTTCCTAACAATTAACCTTGGGTTTTACTCGAACAAGGATGTGATCGAGTCATGCATGTCTATTTCGTTGTTATGTCCATGTATACGTGATTCAACTGCCTTGTTGGTTTATTACTTTTGGTAAACATTAGAAGACCCATACCCTATATCATTCTTCGTCCTAACCCTTGGTTAAACTTGAATGAGGATGTGATCGAATCGCACATGTCTATTCCGTCGTTATGCCCATGTATGTGTGATTCAGCTGCCTTGTTGGTGTGGTACTTTTGGTGAAAGATTGTTAGAATGATCAACCCTTATAAGCCTTTAAAATAAACCTAACTTACCGTTTTGAACTTGCTATTCCTTAGCTCTAGTGGTGGAGATGTGTATCATTGCCAAACATATGATAGAAAATTAATCATGACCGAGCAATTGAGCGTACCTATTAAATTTTACACCCTAGATTAGTTGAGTGATCTGAGTGTTTTCATTTCTTATATTTTGAGAGGTGCTTGGTTTTGTACAAGTGATTTAATGAAAGAATGCTTAAAGGAAAAATCCTTAATTTCACTTCGGATACATTTTCAATAAATCTCTAGAGTCTACTTGAAGACAAGTAGGATTCAAGTGAAGAGATATTTGATGACATCAAAGAACGTTACTTTTATAGCATCATTTATCCCAAGTTGTTAGGAATATTTGTAATACTTAGTTTCTACTAGTAGGTATGTAGTTCCTACTGGTAGAGTAGTAGTTTCTACTGGCAGGTATGTAGTTCCTGCTGGTAAGGTTATTATCATAGTTAGTCCTGGTAGGCTAAATCTAGTTCCTACTGGTAGAATACTTAGTCCTGGTAAAGTCAAATAGTTATTCCAGGATAAGATTTTAGTTAGTTAGAGATAAGGATATGCATGAGCTAAATAAGGAAGATATTCATGCATATCAATCTCACGCGTTTTTAGTAAATGCTGATTAAATGCTGATTAGGGTTTCTCCACTATAAAGAGAACCTACGGCTTAGGGAAATGTACACATCCAGAAAAACACATTTCTCCTTGTTAATTAATAGAAATCCATAGAAGGATCTTTTAGTTTTTATTAGTCCTGTTCTTCTTATTAGTTGTGTCTATATTCCGCGTAGACATTAGCTTTTCAAAGCAAGAGTCTCTCTTGTGATTAGCTTGTGATTACATAGGTTAATCACCATCCTTAACAGGCAGTAAAGATCTATCTAGAGTGGGATCCAACAAGTGGTATCAGAGCTTGTTGAGAGTCTCTCATAAGAAGAATATTCCTGGATTTAAGATCCTTATAAACCTCACAACCAAACACCTCTATATACCTTTAAAATGGCAGGATCTGACAATGATAGCGATGATGCTAGTGTTCATAGTGAAGCCACCATTCCTCAACAACAACGAAACAATCAACCTCAATACATTACCACTGTCTCAAACAACAATGCAAAGTTTCCTTATTTGAAGAAGGATGAGTATGAGGTCTGGGCTATGAAGATGGAATACTGGATCACAAACAATGATATGAATATCTGGAAGGTGATTCAAAATGGCAATAGCTTGAAAAGGACTGGAAGAGATTGTGATGGAAGGGTCATTATACTTCCCCCAACGACTGCTGATGAACACATTGCTGTTCAGAGGGAATCAAAGGCAAGAACTACCTTGCTTCAGTCTATTCCTGATGATCATGTGGCTGATTTCCATTATATGGATGATGCAAGGGATATATGGAATGCAGTCAAAGCTAGGTTTGGTGGAAATGCCGAATCTAAGAAGATGAGAAAGTCTATGCTGAAGCAAGAATTTTCAGAGTTCAGAATTAGTGAAGCAGAGGGATTGCACAAAGGGTATGACAGAATGCAGAAGATTCTAAGTCAGCTTAACCAACTCAAGGCCAAGCCAGAGGATGAAGATATTAATCTCAAGTTTCTAAGAGCTTTGCCTTCATCATGGTCTCAGGTAGCTTTAACCTTGAAAACCAAAGGTGGACTTGAACTTCTTTCTTTTGATGATTTGTACTACAAGTTAAAGACTCTTGAGGTAGATATCAAAGGATACTCTACTTTTTCCTCAAGCCAATCTGCAGGTCCAAGCCATTCTGCATTTGTTAGTACCACCAGTGCTAGCAAAAAGATGTCATATGCAGATAGTCCAAGCTATTCTTCATCTACCTACACTGCTCCATCAAACTCTAAGACTGGGTCTCACAGATCTGGTAATGTAATTGAAGATGTTCTTCAATCCTTTGTTGCTGATACTGAGCCAGAACAACAACTGGCTTATGAAGATTTTGAACAGATAGAAAAAATCTAACAACTTTCATGCATGTTTGGATTAGTCTTCGTTGTTTTTGGAACAACGTTTCTTGTCATGCAAAGTTAATCTGTGCTCACAAAAGATGGAAAGATACCAGGAATTGTTTATCCATTTTCTAAGCAAAGGCTTCCAATATGTTTTTAAGGACAGATACAAGTTTTCTTTTGTTTTGAGTAGACATTTTTAGAATGATATGATCATAGGAGAAAAGATTGGATTCTTACCAGGAATACATATTTCCAAAGTTCAAGAAGATTTAAAGTTCAAGATCCGTAGGAGTTCTTCAGAGCTTGTTTTGATTTTATAATCGGTGGTTGATAGTGTTTATTCTCGAATGGTGGTCATCGGATGGATTCAGATTCAAATTTTCATCGGCGATCATGCAATGAATTCTCGAATTCAGAAAAAAAAATTCTGTGAGAAGGGTTCCTTCGATGGAATGAAGGATTTTGCTTCCTTCGTCTAGAAGAATGTCAAAATATTCTTCTAAGATTTCATCGATAACATCGATACTAAAACATGTATCATCGTTTGAGTAAGAGTGTTTCATCACAAAGTCGATATTAAAGATCATTCGCTCAGTCCTAACTCCAAGATTGAGTTGTTTCTGTTTAACTCGAATAACTGCATTAGCAGTGTGAAGAAAAGGTCGTCCCAAGATGAGGGAAACTTTGTTGTCTTCTGATATTTGCTTAATTGTATACTAAATTACCCGGGATTTTGCCAAATAAAAGCAATAAAAATGCCAAAAGAATAGAAAATGTGTGCTTTTGTGTCCAATTGTGCAGGAAAGGATTGAAAAGACAAAAAGAAGCAAAAACGTCAAATAACCGACAAAAACTGAAAAAAGACAAGAGCAAGAGCAAAGAGTGAGAAATCATCCAGAATCCACAGCCGGAACAGTCCCGACACAGCAAGAAATGAAGTCAAGAGTCAAATTAAAAGTCAAAGGGCCAAGATTGACAAGTGTGCAAAGTTTCAAGGGTTTATTTGAAGATTTGAAGATCAAGGACTAAAGTTGTTAAAGGTGCAAAGTTGTTTTGTAAAGAGAAAAAAGGAAATATGAAACACAAGGGCCAAAACTGTCAAACTTGAAACCCCTATTTACACTACAATTGGGCGGTGCAATCACAAGGACGATTTTTGCCAATACTCCATACTTTCAAACAGAACAGCCGCTTATATCGTAACAAACTAACAGCCTACAACAGATTTTCCCGCCAAAATTTCTACACAACCCAGCTTCGAAATTTCCCTCACCCGCTCCTTTATAAGCCCTCAACCCTGCTCATACTTCCTCCCCAATCATAATCAACCACGTGTAAGCAGCCCATTGGCCAGGACACATCACTAAACTCATCCAACGGCCACAAATGTTTTATAAAAGATCGACGGCTAGGATTTAAAGGAAGCCTCTGGAATTCTTTCTTTCCCTCTTTCACCTCTCCTCTATAAAAAGAAGGCTTAGACATCATTTGTTCTGTTGTTAATTTTTGTTTTCAACATTTTCTATCTTGTAATTCCCAATTTAAGCAAAAATTTTACTGTCAATTTTCTAAATAGTATTAAACCTTGTACTCATTCTAAAGCTTGTAATTTCAATCATTTAGCAATGTAATTCATTTATAAGCATTGTTGTTCTTCTATTTCAATTAAAAGTCAAATTTAGCATATAAGATCTAAATAAGCTCGTTGAGCTTATTAACTTTTCATAAGCTCAAATTTAGGCTCAATTACCTGTTTTTAAGCAAGTCATTTACCCATATTTACTCATAGCATTCAAGATATGAAACTGGAGAATGTTTGAGCTCAATTTGGAAGTACAAATGAAAATAGCTAAAATCTAGCTATTTGGTTTGAGGCAAAAGCCATAGGTGAATGATTTTTAAGAGCTACTCACTCAACTAGAGTAGCTCTAGTCCTGAGACTCCATAACTTCCAGGTTTCACTCTTTTATATTCAATATAGCTTAAAGTTGATCTTTTACACTTGCTTATTTCTAATCATTCTAGCTTATTTCTTACTAGTTAAGCATGTTGTTTAAAGTTGGGTAGTTACTTTTTTAAGTTTCATAACATAAGTTGAAGTAAGTCTCACTTTTCAAAATTCTGTCATAGGCAACGAGTAGGTTAAGCTTCATAGAGGAACTAGCTTATTTTCATAAATAAGCTAGGCTTCTTATAGCATAAATAGCTCTATTAATCCAATACAAATAGAAGTAGATAAAGAGTTTAGGTAGTTTTAGCTTTTACATAGATTTTAAAGTACAATCTTATTTTGACAGTCAAGTAAAGGAGTGTTTGGTATTAGCTTTATTGGACTCTTAAGTCAACAACATTTTTGTGAAAAGCTATTCATTTAGTTTTGTTAGGTTACTAAACTAAGTTTAGATCAGCTTTTAAGAATGAGATTGTTAAATTCAAAGGTTTAGCACTTAAAAATTCATTTTGCACCAGGGCATATTTCAGTCAATAGACTTTTAGATTTTAGGATGTTAAAAGTATCTTAGAGTTAAAGATGTTTAAGCACACTAGGATACAGTTATGAAGTGTTAACTCAAAATTCTTGCCTGAATCTTTGAGCAAACCAATTTGCACTCAGCTGCCATTTGCATCAGCTAAGCACAGCATATCAGCATAGACTTTTCACTTTACTTTTTGAAATTTTTCTATTTCCATGAATACTTTGCAAAATCCTAATACCTAGGTAGATTATAGATAGTTAGTGTAGCTTATTTCCAAAATTTCAGCATTTAAAGTTCAAAAATAAGCATTTAGTTTACTTAGAAAAAAGCTCAAAAACAGTTTCATTAAGACTTTGCTCTTTTTCATCTTAATTTTCTTTCTAGTTTTGTTAAGCATAGGTTAATTTTAGTTTAAATCTTCTTAATACACATCTTAAGCTTCATTAAACAACTTTTAGTTTCAGTTTTCATCAAGTTTTAAGCTCAAAATAAGCAAAAATCCAAAAATCTTGTCAAATAGCTACTTTCTGTGACAGCAATCTATTTGCTTATTTTCTAGCTTATTCTGTGGATAAAAGTTCATATTGCTTTTATTAAAGTTGTTAGGATTAAGCTGTTAAGCAACTTTGTAGTTTTAAGTTTTTGCTAATTCTCAAATTTTAATAAGCCAAAAATAAGCACTAGCGTAGGGTCTATTTGGTACTTTTCTTAAAGTTTAGGGTTGGCCGTTTTCTCTGCTGTGTAAATTTTCTAAAGTTCACCCGCCTACCCTGTTCTTTCCCTTTGTACCATTTTCTACGCCTGTCTTCTAGAAAACAAAATTAAGTTTTAATATTTTTCAAAATAGTTTTATAAAATTATAGATTTTTAATAAATCCAATTAGTTGAAAAATAAAAAGTAGAAATTAGGGCTTTTGTTTTTTATAACTTTCTGCACATTTGTAGTTTATAAAAATCATTTTTCTATAATTTTCTCATTAATTTTGTATTTTCTAGAAATTAAAATAGAATTTAGATAATTCCTTTTTCTTAGATAAATCATAAAAAATAGAAAAATAGTTGAAAAATTCTAATTCTTTTTGCATTAATTTTCATTTTAAATCTAGTATTTTTGAAAAATAAAAGAAAAATTTTAGTGTTAATTTTTAGAAAAAGTTTATTTTTGATAAATCATTAAATCTTAGAAAATTCATAAAAAATTCAAAAATACATAAAAAATTCTAATTCTTTTTCCTAAAATTTTCATTTTAAATTTGTGATTTTTAGGTATAAAATTTGTTAAGAGTTGTGCCTTAGTTTTTAAATTCCAATCTTAGCTCGCGTTTAATACATTTTGTGCATTTAAATTTTGTGCTAGTTAATTGTTTTTCAATTCATGTTATTATATTTTGTAGTGTAAACAACAAATCAAAAATCCCTTTATCATTCTTAGCTCGAATCCGAATATTCCAAATTCTCAATTCACGATTTCGTTGGGACACGACCCGAGGATAAGTACTTCCCGGATAAAAATATACAAATTGTGTTTTATTTTGTGAGATTTCTACCTTATATTTCTCTTGGTTGAGAAGTATTTTGGAAAGGAATTCTTACGAGATTTATTACTATTGGTATATAAATTTGAATAACTACAACCACGCTTCTCGGGAGGCAACCCATGTTTCTATCTTCTTTTTCTATTTTCTAATAAGTGTGACATGAGAAGGCTCGCCTCTTCCTTTCTCGTGTTTCGTGGTTTGTGTTTTATGTCCAGATTATGAAGACTCTCATGCTCGGTGTTTTGTCCATCGTTCACTCAATCTTCAATCCTTCGCATGCTTTATATGGGAATCTGATATCCTAGATCTTATTGATTAACATTTATCTTTTAGCATAATTAATAAACGACTTTAGATTTGCGTAGATACCCCTTAATATTTGGATTATGCCTTGAAATTAGTATGGGGTGGTAGTCTCACATTGAGGACAATGTGTAGTTCTAGTATTAGGGGGTATCTTTCGATTTGATCTTACTTACATTTGCCTTGTCTTTACGTAATCCCATTTTGCTACCAAAAATATGTGATTTTATGCCAAAATTTAAAAAATTTCAAAAATAAAATTAATGTTTTAACATAAATGTTTGACTTTCTGATGGTGAGAATAAGAATAAATTTTGACTTGATCGAGCATGTTGCGCTCTAGCTTGCCCCTTAACCTATATAAATTCAAGCTTTTGCTAGTCTTTTATACAAGAAGCTTTAAAACGCGAATTCTAGCTTGAGAAAGCCAAGAGTTTGCAAGTTTCCATAATAGACTTTAAATATGCAAAGCTTGATTTTATTAGACTAAGCATTCGCGTATCTTTTTATTAAAGATTTCAAATTTGTAAAGAACGAGAAATGATGTAGTTAAATATAAGTTAGATTCTAAGCAAAGATTAGTTGGTTATCTTAAGAGCTCATAAGTGTAATTTGTGGCTTTTCCTCCTCGAAGCTTCTAACCGAACTAATAATACGTGCTCTTTTCGGAAATTAGACAAGTTAGTGGTTTTATCACTTAAAAGTCCTTTTAAAATCAAAATTTTTAGACTTTTTAGTCTTAGTTCAAATTTATACTTCAATTTTCTAAAATGAAATTTTCTCTATATATCGTGGTAATAAAATGTGTTGTTAAAAAAAGTATGTATAATATATATAATAATAATAATACTTTGTCAGATTACTGGATCATGGTCGGCTCGCATACCGATGTGACAGTCTTCATATAAGGCAAGGTCCGAAGCCGAAATAAGACAACTGGATCATGGTCGACTCGCATACCGATGTGACAGTTCGTTTAAAGGGTGGAGGTTATAAGTATAATTTTATTAATATTAAGTGTAATGTATGTGATTTAATAAATATAGGGAAAATCTTTTTTTCTTAAATTTAAATATGCTTTTAAACTAAGACTATTTTGTTTTAAGTTGTGGTTTTTCTAAATGAATTGTTTATTTAACGGGAAGCCTAAGAGTTTTTGAAACCGAAGGTTTGCGGAGGAGAAATTTTTGAAAATCAAGCAAGTTGTGGAAGAGGAGCAAACTCAACCTGAGTATTTGCAAGCATTGTTGCAAAGTCTTCTTACGGATTTACAAATTCTTAATGAAATCCAACCACTTAAGCAAGACATTTCTAACCAAATCCAGAAAGATCAAAGAAAGTAAAATAGGTGGATATGAGTATCGAGGAAATGATACATGAACAACAATTGGTCGATAGAGAGATTAAGGAAATAATAAATGATTTGGGTTATAAAAGATTTCGAGGAGAGGAGATTGATAAGGAATACGAGAGAGATTGTGAAATTAGAATTCAAAACTTACAGCAAGTTTGTAATATTTGGGGAAGTGAAGTCGAAAAAAGGAGAAAGCTACGAAGATGAAAAAGTTGCTGCTGCCTGTCGTACATGATTTCTGTTACTTGTGATGACGATGATGACGATAATTTGGGATATTATGCGGTTCATCCGAATACGATTCGCACTCCCGTTTTGCAAAACGTAGAGCCTAAGGATTCACTCATAATGGGAGACGGGCATATTAACACTACTCTGGAAACGGAGACGATTAGTGTTGAGACCCTTGTTTCAAACCCAAGTGAGTCCGATGACTTTAGTTTGGGGGAGTGTAATTTGTTCGACATCGATGATTCCTATTTAGAGAAGTCCACAAGTAGACTTGCTCATCTTGCTCCGATTTCGCCGGAAATCGTTGAAGTTTATGTCGATGACGATGATACCGACGAAGATGACGATTATGATGATGATTTTTATGATTGTGTTGATATTGAGGAGGAATGGAGGGAGAGATGATCATCGACATTTCTAAGATCGTGACTTTCTCTTTCGGGAGAATTTAGTGGGACGTTATCTTTTAATTGAAAAGATTAACGCTTTTAGTCTCTCTCCTCCTATTCCGATTTCTCCTCCTATTCCGATTTCTCCTCCTATTCCGATTTCTCCTACAATTTGCCCCTCCTCTACTATCCCCGTTGTGGATATTGATTTGTCTTTAGAGGAGGCGGATGTGCTTAGTTTTTCGGATAACTCGATAACACGGGGTATCGAGAGTGACCGTGATTCAGGGGAGGACACTACGTCTATTGATGATTTACCCCTTGATGATTCGATGATTTTTCCCGAGTACGAGTCATTTACTTTTGATGATGAGCCCGTGATGGCTGAGGTTAATGTTTTTGATGAAATTAACACAAGTGAACTTTCTTACCCGGGTATAGGTGAAATACTGTTGTTTCAGATGAAGAGGATGATACTTCAATTTACACCCGAACATTTTTACCATTTGTCACCTATCCTGAGGTTTTACCCGTATCTTACTCCACGGGGAGTGAAGATAAAGTTTTTAATCCGGGTATTTTTGATAATGATGCTTTTAAGGATAAGAGTTCAAAAGAGTTAGCTCCATCTAAAGCTCTTTTGACTCTTAATGTTTTTGACCCTCTCCACCCACCCTTAATGGACTTTAATGTTACTAAAGCATTTTCTGGGTTCACATTTTCAATCTTGAAAATCTTTTCTAAAAAGTTTGTTGAACCCGGAATCAAAAATGTTTTGGTATATCTTTCATCTCTAGTTTGGGGAGGTTGTCACCTCTTAGATTTTCTTCACCATTGCTATTATCCACCATAAAAACCTAGTTTGGGGAAAGAGTCAAGCGAAGGGGACTCTATAATAAACAAGCGCTTCGTGGGAGGCACCCCATGCTTATCCTTTTATTTTCTTTTTCTTTCTATTTTCTTTGCTTCCCCAAGGACAAATTAATTCGGGGGCGAGTATAGCTTGTACTCGGTTAACAAAAACTAAGCCGTTTTAGAGGTCATTTTTGAGTAAAGACATGTAAAGAAGAGAGGAATCTTGTTCTTTTTCGTCTCTTGTTGGTTGTTTGTGATTTTGTCTAGGTTTTCCGGATTTTGGAAGCTTCATGGTTCAATATTGTGGAAGGACAAAGCAATTCCCACAATTTCCATCGATGGTCTCCAATCTTCTCTTCATAAATGGGAAAACTCTAATCTCTTATCCTTGTCTTTATCGAACTAACATCTATTCTTTTGGCAAGACCATTGAATTTTTGTTAAAGATTCCTTTTGACCCTTATTTTTAAACTTTGAGGACAAAGTTTCATTTTAGTTTGGGGAAGGATATCTTCGATATTGACTTGCACTTCACGCAACCTTGTTTGATCTTTTTGAATTACCTTTTGAAAAGTGAGAAATTTTAAATTTTTGCTTACAAGAAAAGCTCAAAAGAGCTTAGTTTGAAAAAAACCCCTTTTTGGTGTCCGTTGGTGAGAAATTGGAGTTATTGTGACTTGACGGGTGAAAATGCCCTAGCTAGTTCATTAACTACCTTTTGTGGGGCCAAAGCTTTCACAATCCTTTTGCTTTGGATTTTAAAAGGTTGAAGAACAAGAAATGGATGTAGTTAAATATAGTGTATTTGCTTAAGAAAGGTTTATTTGGAAAACCTAAAGTTTATGAATGATTTGTGTCTGTTTATCCCACATGCTCGTAAAAACACTTTATATACGTGCTCTTTGTAATTTAGCTAAGTCCATTCATGTCTTAGAAAAAGTCGAATCATTTTGAAAAGAATTCATTTAATATGTATAGTAAGATTTTTGGTTTTCAAATTTATTAAGTGATTTTCTAAATGAGTATTTTTTCCAGTCATCAAAAAGATAATTATAAAAAGAATTGCCAATGAAGCATTTCTAATGCAAAAGCATTATTTTTCGTGCCAATGAAGCATTCGAAAAAAAATAGAATAATAAAAGCTATATGTAGTTTTAATCGTTGGCGTATCCATGTTGAGAGAAAGACTCGGATGGGGTCGCAACTAAGGATTAAAACTATGTACGTAGGATCAAGGTTCGTAGGCATTTCTATCATAGGGAGCGAGCTCTAGGTGATTGATTGAAAATAAGGACTTTGGACTTCAGGCTTTGTAGGAAAAGGTGTTGTCGCGATAACCACAAACGTTAGAGCGGAGTGGGGGTTCGAACTAAGAACACCGGTTGTTGATGCGATATCCTATTTGGGAGAAAGGCCTAAGTAGGGGTTCGAACTAAGAAACAACCATTCCATATTGCAAAAAGAAAATAATTATAGTACATGAATAAAAATGAATGGTTAAAAATTTTCATTTTTTAATCAATTTATAAGTTTTGTTTCCGAATCTCTTTTAGCTTTGAGTCGAGGTTTATCTATGTTATTAACATTTGAGCTCACAAGGCTTATTTGTAAAGCTTAGATGAATTTCAACTATGAAGATAAATTGATCTATGGTTGAGTTAAAAAGAGTGCACACATCTTAATCATTAATTTATTCCTGGGAGTGAAAAGTTCACAAGTTATAAGTATAAGAGCTTAATCATTTGGACTTATATTGACAAGATCTCGTTTATTAGCTTTGCTTAGGTCTGTGAAAAGGTCAAGGATGACGAATTGTTCCTTTTTAGTGCTCTATAATCGGGGAAGTAGCCTATTTCGATGAGCCTAAAAGTTGCAAAGTTGCAATGATTGCCATTAACGTGTTTCCATGAGATTAAATGTTGAGAAAAGTGAAAGTTGTTTAAAAGGTGATTCATAAAAGGTTCTAAACAAGGGCATTTTGGAAACTTCTTAGTTTACAAAGTGTACACTTGATAACATTGCGTGAGGACACGGCAATCCTTTAGTTTGGGGAATTTTGATATTTGCTTAATTGTATACTAAATTACCCGGGATTTTGCCTAATAAAAGCCAATAAAATGCCAAAAGAATAGAAAATGTGTGCTTTTGTGTCCAATTGTGCAGGAAAGGATTGAAAAGGACAAAAAGAAGCAAAAACAGTCAAAAAAACCGACAAGAACGGAGAGACAAGAAAAAGAGTGAAGGCACAGCCAAAGATCAAAGCCGGATCAGCCGATACAGCAAGAAAGGCAGTCAAAGCAAAATAATAAAGTCAAGGGACCAATTATGACAAGTCTACAAAGTTTCAAAGGATACTTGGAAGTTTTAAAGATCAAGGGACCAAAGTTGAATTAAGGAAAAAGTGATTATAAAGAAGAAAAAGAAGAAGGAAAACGCAAGGGCCAGAAGTGCAATTTTAGAAAGTTCTTTTACACTACACTAGAAGCAAATCAAACGCAAGGGCCATTGTTGCATATACTCCAAACATTACTAAACACAAGGCGGGTGAGGGATGGGGCAAAAAGCTTATAACCGTTTCCCCAACCAACTTTCCCGCCTTTTTCCAATACAAACCCAGCTTTGCCCAAAGCCACCCCCGCTCCTCTTTATCACCTTAACCCTGTTATAAACCCTACTCCACCTCACCTAGCCCACGTGGCACTCCATAATTGGCCAGGACACCTCACATACATCATCAAACGGCCATAAATGAGTTTCAAATGATCAAACGGCCAAGATGGAATGGAAGCTTCACGAATTTCTTCCTCCTCTTCTTCATTCTTCTATAAATAGGAGCTTAGGGCTCAGTTTTAGAGAGAGTTAGTTTTAGTTTTTCAGTTTTTAAGTTTTTTTTTCATTTTATAAGCATTTTACTTTAAGCTTTTTAAATTCAGTTTCAATTACTTGTACTGTTGTTAAATCTACTTGTACTTCATCATTTTAAGCAAATACATTCAGTTTTCAAGTCTTCTCATTCTTTAATTTTCAAGTTTGACGGTATTTTACCATAAGCTCTTAATAAGCTGTTTTGAGCTTATTCATGATAATAAGCTCAAATTCATTTTAAGATTCTGTTTTTAGTCATTCTTCTACTCCTTCTCATCATTTTACATTCATCATGTTCAATTGAGCTAAGTTGATTCAGAATTGGAAGCTTATGAAGTAATAAGCTGATAATAGCTTATTAAGCTTGTTACTCTTTGGTTTAGAAGCTTTGGAGCCATTTAGGTGCTTGATTTTACAAGTCACTCATTCAGAAGGAGTGACTTCTAGTTCTGAGACTCCTAACATCTCAGGTTTACTTTCCTAAACTTCACATTTTGCATATTAAAAGCTCAATTCATTTTAGCTTAATCATTTGAAAGCTATTGCTTAATCCTGTTTCATTGAGATTAGTTAGCTCATAGTTAAAAGTGTCTTAATCTGTTTTAGTTTTAATTCATACAAACTTTACTTTTCAAGTTCTGTCATCAAAGTTAGTAAAAAGCTATAAGAGTAACTAGCTTATTTTGGTTAATAAGCTCTAGGTTAAAATGTTCAAATAGCTTAATTAGGCTAAATCTAGGTTGAGTAGCTAAAAGGATTTATGAGTTTTAGCTTTTAAACAAATTTTAAGTGCATTTAGTAATGACAGCATCATATAAGGGAGTGTTTGGATTAGGCTTAATTTGACTATTAAAGTCAACCACATTCTGTCAAAACCTTTCATTTAGCTGAGTTAGTTCTTATAACAAGGTTTTAATCAAGTTTTAGAAATTAGTTTGTAGCTATTCAAAGTTTAGAGTGTTTAAAGTTTACATTTGCACCAGGGCAGTTTATAGGAGTTTTAGTGGTTTTAATTTTTAGAGATTTAAAGCTTAATAGTTTTCCATTATGGCAAATATGGGATTAGCATTACCTAGTGAGTTGGTTTAGAGGATTAAAATCTCAAAGTTTAGCCTGTAGTTTTAGTTTTTTGCAAAGTGTATCAGCAACAACAGTTAATACTGTTGTTGCTGATCAAACTTAAAGACTCTTGTTAGTTCTGAAAAGAAGAAGTTAAGCTCTTAGAGTTAAGTTTTCTTATAAGTGTTCCATGAGCTGTTTAAAAGTCATCATTTAGATTTTACTTTCAAGCTCTTATGCTAGCTTAAATTTTTCTTCAAAAGTAGCTTAAGCAGAAGTTAACATGCTAGCTTATCATTTTAGAACTTTTTAAGTTGATTGTCTTTATCAAATTCCTTATCCAGGGTTAGTTCAGCAATCATAGGAAAGCTTATTTTCTAATTTTCAGCTTTTTAGGAATAGAAATAAGCTGTTTTGCTTATTAGAAAAAGCTTAAAACAGTTTTTAGTTAAAATTTGCATTTTTTAAGTTCAATTTTCTTGGCATTTTTGTTAAAGCTTAGCTTATTTTTCTTTAGAAATCTCTAGTATACATCATAAGCATCATGTAACAACTTTTAGTTTTAAATTTCATCAAGTAATAAGCAAAATAAAAGCCAAAATCCAAAAAGCTTATCAAACTTACACTTTCTGTAACAGGATCTTTCAGCTTATTTTTCAGCTTATTCTTTTGTCAAAAGTCCAAAGTGTCTTTATTAAAGTTGTTAAGAATAAGCTGATTTACAACTTTGTAGTTTTAAGTTTTTACTGAAAATCACTTTTTAATAAGCAAAATAAGCTAGAATCGCGAGGTCTATTTTGTACTTTTTCCATAGTTTAGGGTTATACGTTTCAGTTGTAGTGTAAATTCTCAAATGTTATCCCGCCTACCCTGATCTTTCCTTTATTACCATTTCTACCCTGTCTTTTCTAGAAAATTAATTAGATTTAATATTTTTCATTTTAGTTTTATAAAAATTAGGTTAAAGTTTTAATCAATCAAATTAGGGTTTAATTAGCTTTTAAAATTTAGGGCTTTTCAATCCAGTAGATTTCTGCACCTTTGTAGTTTCTATAAATCATTTTTCCATATTTTTCCAGTTTAATTTCTATTTTCTAGGAATTAAAATAGATTTTAGTGATTACTTTTTCTTATAAAAATCATAAAAAATAGAAAAATATTTGAAAAATTAAAATTCTTTTTGCATTAATTTTCATTTTAAATCTAGTATTTTTGAAAAACAAAAGAAAATTTTTAGTGTTAATTTTAGAAAAAGTTTATTTTTGATAAATCATTAAATCTTAGAAAATTCATAAAAAAATTCAAAAATACATAAAAAATTCTAATTCTTTTTCTTTAAATTTTCATTTTAAATTTGTGATTTTTAGATATTAAATTTGTTAAAAGTTGTGTTTTAGTTTTTAAATTTCAGTTTTA
>BQNB010001942.1:53974-119919 GCA_026074375.1 Tanacetum coccineum | reverse complement strand
ATTGTAGATTAACGAGTTATAGGGTTGTTGCGCATGATGACAGAGCGTTTTATAATACATGTATTTGTTATGAACACCGCACGCTAATCTATTCGCATTCATCAAAATATGAAATAGAAGCTCACCGAAAATCCACGTCAATGATTACATATCAAACTTGTCACACAGGTTAAACAAACACAAACCCTATAATAGCATACTAAGCTTAAAGTTAATATCAAGAATCCTCAACGTTGTGCAAAAATTTTTAGATGCCAACAAATCAAGACTTTATATTTAGTAGCAATCTCCAATGCCTGTGGATAGAGGGTTGAATACACTTTCACGTTAACATATCAACTTTTATACAAAACATCTACAATGCATTGAACTTAACACAATTTAATATACCACATCATTAAACTTTTTTTAATAACTAAAATTTGATAAAGTAATATAATTATTTTATAAAAAAATATAAAACATTTACTTTGTATAAGAATTGCATTGAATTTACCATTAGTACTTTCAAGTGTGTCAATACAACAGTAGAATTATGTTGAATTTAACATTAGTATTTTTACTACACCAAAAATGTCTTTTGAAATTTTATACGTTAAAATATACTTGGAAAATACAATAAACACCTAAATATGTACTTAATACTTAATATTGAATGATAAAACTAGCTAACTACTATACAAAAATTAATCACAAAGTCATCCAGTTCATAGGTATTAAAAAAGAAAAATCAAAGATACCTTTAATATAAAATGAATTTAAAATTTAAAATTAAATATAAATATTAATGGCCCACCTAAAAAGTATAATGAGTGTTCAAACAGAGAGACACAGTTATTCAATACATTCATTATGTGGCAAAGCCACAATGGTCGGACAATAGCTTCTATTAAGTAATGCCAACATGGCCCATTGTGGATGCCCTTAGTCTATGCAATACAAAAGGCATACCATACCATGGATTCTTACATAACATAAAACACAAATGCCACCAAACAACGTGGAGAGCTAACTCACATTTGCAAGTACAATAGTGAACTGCAAGTAGTTTGCCGGAAAGCACATGAATTGTAAACAAATTGTTCTTACGTTGACAGTGACTTGCATCGGTAGCTTGTTTCTAGGAAGTGCACATCTTAGCGAGCCTATTCATCTGATGGAAGACGTTCTCGCAAAATTTCCAAATATGAACATGATCTCATATCTACATCTCATACTTTCACTTTCTGTTAGTTTTGTCTTTCACACGCTACTTGTTATTTTAATGTACTAGTCCAACTAAACCGACCATAAATAGTTCAAAGTCTTGTCATTTAGTGGTTGAGGCTTACACATCTTGCACCAATGTGCGAGAGCCTTGTGGAGGTGGCCCTTCAACGTAGACTGATGTGTGCTTCGTGTGCAAGTTTTTAATTTATAACACATATTATCTTCTCTTTAGAAAACACATACGAGCAAGTATACTTAGCATATAAGCTTGACAAAAATAAACACTTGTCTATAAAATCAGTAATATAAGCTTAAACAAACATAAACATATGTCCATAAATCAAATAAAAGACAACTTGTAGCAAGCCTTATAAAATCACAACTTAGGATCACATATCATGATTGTCACAAAAGTGAAACAAACACAAACACAAAAACATATCCACAATCTAAAAACTAAAAAAAGAAACCAAAATACTATGCATTAATGAATCTTATAGCAATGGAGCCTTGTTGTTGATCCTTGAAGCACCGAGATAGTAAACGATCACTACAACTAATGGCCCACCTAAAAAGTATAATGAGTGTTCAAACAGAGAGACACAGTTATTCAATACATTCATTATGTGGCAAAGCCACAATGATCGAACAATAGCTTCTATTAAGTAATGCCAACATGGCCCATTGTGGATACCCTTAGTCTATGCAATACAAAAGGCATACCATACCATGGATTCTTACATAACATAAAACACAAATGCCACCAAACAACGTAGAAAGCTAACTCACATTTGCAAGTACAATAGTGAAATGCAAGTAGTTTGCCGGAAAGCACATGAATTGTAAACAAATCGTTCTTACATTGACAGTGACTTACATCGGTAGGTTGTTTCTAGGAAGTGCACATCTTAGCTAGCCTATTCATCTGATGGGAGACGTTCTCGCAAAATTTCCAAATATAAACATGATCTCATATCTACATCTCATACTTTTACTTTCTGTTAGTTTTGTCTTTCGCATGCTACTTGTTATTTCAATGTACTAGTCCAACTAAACTGACCATAAATAGTTTAAAGTCTTGTCATTTAGTGGTCGAGGCTTACACATCTTGCACCAATATGAGAGAGCCTTGTGGATGTGGCCCTTCAACGTAGACTAATGTGTGCTTCGTGTGCAAGTTTTTAATTTATAGAACATATTATCTTCTCTTTAGCAAACACATACGAGCAAGTATACTTAGGATATAAGCTTGACAAAAATAAACACTTGTCCATAAATCAGTAGATATAAGCTTAAACAAACATAAACGAATGAATATTTTGTTCATGTTCGTTTATTAAGAAACAAGGTTTTTCATGTTTGTATATGTTCGTTTATTAAGACACTAAACGCACATAAACGAATAAACATTAATGAACATCGAAAAATAAACGTATAATTTACAAAAATATACACAATATTGTGTTTTATAAGTGTTTTTTTGTTTAAGTAAAACAATTTTAAAACTATATAATAGAAAGATGCGATAGACGAAAATAAACAGATATATGATGAACAAATAATCGGATGTTCACGAACATAAACGAACGAACAAGACTTTTGTTCATGTTCGTTCATTTAACTAAACGAACGTAAAATATTGTTCATCTTCGATCATTTAATAGATAAACGAACTTTTTACCGAACGGTTCATTAAATATTCACTGAACGTTTAGTTCATTTACAGCCCTCATGCATTTCTTTGGTTTCATACATGGTTATGTCGTATCATACTATTGTAATGTATGATTTTCTTTTTTTTATGTTGTGAACGAGGTTATAAACCCGCGCTTCACGACGGGGTAAAAGAATATCGAGTGATACAATTGAGTTATAAAGAAAAATAAACGAACTAACAATTTTACGCGGTTGCGTCAAGAACTCAGAGATGTATTAAAAACTTCAAAGTAAAAAATGGCATTGTGTACAATATATCAAAAGTACATAAAGTGTATTGTTTCAGTTTAATTAACGTAAAGTGTGGATGTGCAGGTTTTGATGCTCTTGCCCACTCTCATCCTGTACCTCAACTGTTGCATCCTATATTAACGATCACCAAGCCGAGCCCTCACAACAATGCATCTAGACTGAAGACCACCAAGCCATCTGAATCAAAGAAGAGTATCCCACATATCATATGCGATGATAACAAATGTGTTGTTGAGGCGTTTCAATGAAATTGGTCAAAGATTAAGAATAACCCTATCTTGGTGGGGGTATTCTTGGTAATGCAGCCATGGCGTTTATTCCTTCTTTTTCGTATTCATTTCTTTCAGATCTAACTCTACTTTTTTCAATCTTTATCTATAGTTTAGTATATGTGCATCTTGGCAGGGCATTTATATAAATACAGCAATGACGCCTAGCGAACGGCGCCAAATTATACATTAAGTGTCTGGACGACGTTTTTTGTCATTAATGAGGTCGTTTTGTTCTCTTATTGTGTTTTTTGGTTAGTTGGGTTCTTATTTGGGTGAATAAAACATAAACGTATACTTATTGGGGGCATTAGATTATTGTTCAGATCTTTTCACCTGCCTTGATTTTCCTACTTATGTAAATACTGTCTCCAGATATTTATTTGACCAACCTTCATGGAAAATCATAGTTTTTGAATTGGACGGCGATGATGATATATGTTTCATTGAGATGTTTTGCTAAAATTGGTCAAACATTGAGAATAAGCGTATCTTCGCGGGACAATTATGGTAATGCAACCATGGTGGTTATTCCTTCTTTTTCCCTATTAAATTCTTATAGATCTGAGCCTCCTCTATCTTCTTTCGATCTTTATGCATAGTTATAATAAGCACCTTTTGTCACAACATTTGTATTAATGCAGCCATGTCGCCAAATTATACATTAGGCGTTCGGGCGACACTATTTTGACATTAACGAGGTCGTTTTGTTCTCTTGCTGTGTAGCACCTGATTATCACATGCATGCTTATAGTCATATGCAGGGGTTTTAATAAGGACGAATTAGTAGGATTTAGGTCAATTCAAGTCGGGTAATTCGAGTCAAAGCTAAAAATAATATATATGAACAGGTTTAATTGGGTTTGGATCCAAACAGAACTCGGATTTTTTTAGTTTTTACACCCTGGTCATATGCACTCTTTCGCTTAGGGGTGAGTAGAAAAACCAAAAAATTCAAAACCTAATCGAACCGAAATAGTAAAGAAAATATAAATTTGATCTTATTATTAAACCCAAATCTCAATTTGAATCAATAAACAATACACAAACTGATCCTAGTCAGTTTGAAACAAATCAATAAACAAATCCACTACTGCTAATCAAGTATGGATCTATTATCTAAATGATAATAGTTCTATTACAAGAATCAACCAACTGAAACAAGATCAAGATGATCTTTAAGAATTAGGGTTACAAGATTTTGAGAGAGAGATATGAATATCGTAAGGAAGAGAGAGAGCGAAAAGGTAGAAAGATAAGCTGGATATAGGCTTGAACATCCAAAGGAAAATCTAGAAATGCCACAAACACCCCTTCTCCTTTCATGTTATTATCAACTTGGGCCCAATGTAACTTCAAATCTAAAAACTAAAAAAATAACAAAAGATACAATGAGCCCCTGAACTTTTATACCAAAAATGAGACTATACATTTTAACATCCCCCCTTAGTCTCAACCAGGTACATATCAAACATGGCAAGTTTTTTTAACCAAATCTTTATGTTGAATTGTATCCAACCCTTTAGTCAGAATATCTGCAATTTGATTTGCAGACTCTACTTTTACAGTTTTAACAACACCTTTCAAAAATCTTTTCTCTTACAAAATATAAGTCTATTTCAAAATGTTCAGTTCTTTCATAAAAAACAAAGTTGGTTGCTATCTTAATAGCAGAATTACTGTCACAATATAAAGTTATCGGCATAAGATTTTCAATGTTTAAATCTTTCAAGATTTTTAAAATCCAGATACCTTCACTTGTAACTGAAGCAAGAGCTCTATACTCTGCTTTAGTTGAAGATTCAGAGAGAGCGTTTTGTTTCTTGCTTTTCCAAGAAATAAGGGAGTTATTCAAAAAAACACAATAACCTGTAATAGATTTCCTTGTTACTACACATTTAGCCCAATCAGCATCAGAAAAAACTTTTAAATTCATACCAGAATCCTTGATGATATGAACACCCAAACCTGGACAACCTTTAACATATCTCAATATCTTAAAAGCTGTTTTAAGATGAGATTTCAATAGAGAATGCATAAATTGACTTAAGCAATGCACAACATAAGAAATATCAGGTCTAGTATTGGTCAAGTAAATCAATTTACCCATCAGCTTTTGATAATCAGTGATATTCATGATCATTGCCAGAAGCCTCATTAGAAATGACAAGTTTGGACATTAAGGGATTTTGCAGGTTTACATGCAAGCATACCATATTCAGATAACAAATCAAGAATATATTTCCTTTGATTATGACAGATATCTTTATCAGTACTTATGACCTAAATACTAAGAAAATATTTGAGTTTTTACCCAAGTCTTTAATCATAAATTTAGATTTAAGATAAACCTTAAACTTTTCAATCTCAAAAATATTGTAACTAGTTATGATAATATCATCCACATAAACAAGCAAAGCAAGAAAAATACCCTTATCAGACTTAGTGTAAAAAGAATAATCAGATTTACTTTGACTAAAACCATTTTCAATCAAAGTAGAAGTAAACTTAGCATTCCATTGTCTAGGTGCTTGCTTTAAACCATATAAGCACTTCTTAAGTCTGCACACTTTCAATCAAATCACCATATAAGAATGCATTATTCACATCAAGTTGATAAACTAGCCAAGAATTAGATATAGCAACATTTAACAAACATCTGACAGTCACCATTTTAACAACAGGAGAAAAAGTCTCCTTATAATCAATCCTTTTTTTTGACCAAATCCTTGAGCAACAAGTCTAGCCGTATATATGTCGATTTCACCATTAGACCTATACTTTATCTTATAAATCCGTTTACTTCCTATGGCCTTTCTATCTTTGGGTAAATTCACAATTTCCCAAGTATCATTTCTAAGTAAGGCATCCATTTCTTGATTCATAGCATCAGTTCAATACGAAAATTTAGAAGCTTCAAAAAAAGACTTTGGCTTACTGTTTTTATTTAGTTGAGTTACAAAACAATAATTTTCAGTATTAAGTTTTGAATATCCAACATATTTTTCAAGACCATATTTAACCTTAGATTCAACAACAAAGTCATTATAGTTTCTAGGAAGAACACTTTGCCTTGAAGACCTTCTAACATTTTGAACACCTTGAGTAGATAAATTTGGATATTGATCTAAATTACCCTCAGAAAATATATTGTCTTCAAATGTGGTTACCTTTTCATTCTGTGTGGCAAAGATGTCTTTACTGTGATCAACATCATTCCCTGAATTATCAGGGAAATCAGCAGTGTTCACATCTCTACCAGACACAGAAGAGTGGCTACTATCACTCTGTGACTTATTGTCACTATTCAGATTAGGGTCTACTCTCTCATCATCATTGGGCATCTTGGGGTACTCACCGTCAAAAAAGTTTATATGATTAATATCTTGAAAAACATTAGTAGTATCATTTTTTCAATGACAGATTCCTTAAAAGAAAAAATATTCTCAAAAAACTTAATATCTCTTGAAAAAATAAACTAATGCTTATCAAGACTATATAACCTATAGCCTTTTTTAAAATTTAAATACCCTATCATAACATACTTTTTAAACCTTCTACTAAACTTGTAATTATTATTAACAACAGTAGCAAAGCACTAACAACCAAACACTCTTAAGTGAGAGAGATTATGACATTTTTTATATATCATCTCATAAGGAGATTTTCCTATTTAGCACAAAAGAAAGGAGCCTGTTAATAAGATAGGTAGCAGTTAGAATTCACCCAGCTCACATCTTTAAAGGTACTCCCCCTGAAACAGAAGGGATCTAGCAACATTTAGTAGATGCTTATGTTTCCTCTCAGCAATCCGATTTTGTTGAAGAGTATAAACATAAGAAGTTTGGTGTATAATCCCTTTATCAGTACAAAACTTATGAATAGTTTGATTAATAAATTCAGTTCCATTTTTACTTCTAAAAACTATAATTTTCCTTTTAAACTAAATTTCAATCAAGTTATAGAAAACATTTACAAAATATGGAACCTCATCTTTTAATTTAATTAAATACACCCAAAAGCTCTTTTGTAATCATCCATAACAGTCAAAAAATATCTAAACCCTTCAGAACTAGTAACCTTATAAGGCCCCCATAAGTCTAAATGCACAAGATCACTCAAAAACTTAGAAGTATGATCATTTAAAGGAAAAGGTTCCCTAGTCTGCTTAGCTCTTTGACATATTTCATAATAAACATTTTGATCCTTATTATCAAATTGTAAAGACTCTTTTAATACATTTAGAACAGGCTTTGCAGGATGACCAAGCCTGCAGTGCCAATCATGTTGAGACATAAAACATTGGTATCTAAAACTACTATGATTACTTTTAATACCTTGATTGTTATAGTAGTATAACCCTTCACATTGGCTACTCGGATTCAAATCCTGGTTCAAAAAATAGCATATACTCTCATCAAAGGTAAAAAAAACCTTATTTTCTTTAGCAAGTTTATGAACAGAGATAAGAGTAACACACTATTTATGTACAACCAACACATCATACAGAATTAAGCCATTAGATAACTTGAGATTTCGAATTTTAGAAATAAAGGCTTATATCCCATTAGGATGGCCAACATTTATTTTAAGATGGAAGATATCAAATACATTGTCTAATTCCTTATCATTGTAAGTCATATGTTGATTTACCCCTGAATCAACAATTTTTCCATTACAAATCAATTTTGGTTTAAAATTTGTATTTGAACAAAAAACTTTTTAAAGTTTTTATGAAAAAAAGTATTGTTATTAATGTAAGTACCTGTCATATTGGCCTGCACATTCTTTCCAATTTTATTATCTTTGATAAGAGGGATGAGAGTAGCCATTTTCATTAGTAAACCCATAAGATAAACTAGTCCCAACAGAATTATTATTAGAAATATTTTTTCTTTTAAAATTTTGTCCTGGCTTCTTTTTTCCAAAATCAACAAGATAACCAATGATTTTAAAACATCTCTCAATTGTATGACCATTGAACCTATAGTTCTCACAAACCAGACCTAAACCCACCTTGTCTATTATTGTTTAAATTTTTAGGTCTAGGTCCACTATTCAGGTTCTGATTATTTCTTTGAAAGTTAATTCTGTTAGGCACATTAGAGACAAAAGGAGAAGCTTGATTCCTTTGAGAGGAACTGATGACATCAAATAACGTCTATTTTATAGCATCATTTATTCCATGATTATTGCTCACTTTACATCAATTACACATGAATTGGTACTTAATCTGTTATATTTATCATTTGTAGTAATTATGGAGCAATTGGTGAAGATTAGCTAAAAGGCGCACATTTTGGAGTTTAAACGAAGAAATCAAGAAAGTTATTGTTCTGAAGACCTATTTGTCGTATCCATCAAGAAGATACAACGTATCCGCACCTGAACTTTACAAGAAACCACGAAGACCCAATGACTTATACGTCGTATCCAGAATGTTTCATACACCGTATTTTAAAGATAAACTCAAAGAACATTCTGGAACATTATAAATGTGGTCTCTACTCCAAGAAACTCCAATACGCCGTATCGACCTCAACTGATACGGCGTATTGACCGAATTCCATTCTCTATAAATACAAAACCCTAAAAATGATTTTGGGGTGTTCTTAAACATATTTTCGAAACCCTAATCACAGAAGTCGATTTTCATAAGACAAGAGGAGCAACAAAGGTCATGCAAAGTACTTAATCACATAGGAAACACCTTGCAATTGTATTACTTTTAATAATCATTCAATTTTTGGTATCATTCATTTAACTCGGTTAGTTTACCTTGGTTGTCCATTATTATGCTTGTATTCAATACAATGCCATATTTATGAAGATTTAATGTTTGGTTTGATTATTTAGATTGTTTATTACTTGTTGCATGTTAATTATGTTTATCATAAGAGTTCCTACAAAAGAAAGGTACTTGTATTTCTGTTTTTTAGAAAACGATTTAGACAAAAAAGAAAACTAATAAAATATTTCTGTTTCGTTTGGCTCCTTTAATCCACTGAGAACTTTTGCTTAGAGGATGATACGTGCATTCTTAATGCGAGGTACGAAGCACTAATTGTTGAAAAAAACTACATGTTCTCTCTCGCATCTATATGCTTCAATGAAATAAACATAGTAAAAATACCTTACTCATCTAATGAGAACTAATAACAGCCTCATAAGGCTGAACGAACATTTGTAACAGCAACAAGTATCATCATCATGATCATCTTGCGTCCTCTAGTCTTGCGAAGATTCTGATATTCCATAGCAACGTCACAATGCCACACCGAGTAGCACTACACCCCGACTTGATTTGAACACACAAAACTCCAAACGAAAGGGAACACCAACAAGCATAAACGTCTCATCATTCCTCTTCTTCAAACCTGTCAAACACGTAACAAACAGAACCGTACGGGATGTCAAATCCCTGTCCTTTAAAGTACTTTCGGCACTCCATTAGTTGCTAGAGTCTCCAAGCCTAAGCACCCAGGATTAATACAGTTCTACACGTAATCGTTGAGTAGCAACAACTCACGATTACAACACAATGGTGGCAGCAGAAATTATAAGAACAGAAGCAAAAAATAAAGCTTTTGTGTATATGGCGTGTTTTGTATGTATACTTTATACAATTCATGCTCTCTCTTTATAGCAAAGGATATTTTAGATATGATAACCCACTCCCATGTTTTAAGGAAATAATGGGAGGTTATTGTTTTAATATCCACCACTCACCATATGATCAGGTCAATCATTTTCTCTAAATAAAAGTGCTACTCCAACTTGTACTAATAGCTTTGTTATAAATACAATGACTCTGTGCTTTATATAAGTTGTTAGGTTCATAAAAAGTGTCGATTATGTGGTTTAGCTATATTTAGTTAATAGTCTTTATTTTGTTTAGTATAAAGTAGCTTGTAATAAGGTATATTATGCTAAAAGAAAGAAATAGCATAATTATCAAAGATAGGGACTAGAAGTGAAAAATCAAAGAAGGGAAGGCTCCTTCCTTCTCCTATAAATACCCCTTTAATCATCATTAGAGAGTGATGCCTTGTAATAAACATTTTCCCTTCATTTATAACATTTGAATTTGAATACTTTCCTTCCTCTACTATTCTCTCTAAGCTTCTATGGTTGATAATGTATGATTCAAGATAAACAAGACCTAACAAGTGGTATCATACGCCATTAGAGAATACGAGTGAGTCGATTTGTGAGATTGTTTCACGTCCGAGAACGATAAGATGACCTTTGATCATTGAGTTAGATAAGATAAAAAATTGTTTTCAAAGGCTGTCTGAATTAATTCAAAAGAACTGTAAACGAGCAAGCATTTTTTATACATCACCTAAAGAAATACAACTCAATGATTTTTGTCAATATCAACTCAAACCAATTGTAAACGAGTTGTAGTTCTATTTTGAATTCTTTAAGATACTATTTCAGAGGGATATAAATAAGATAAAAGATGTTTTTGAGTCTACAGAAAGTGAATTTTGTGAACTAGAGAAGCAAAATGATTTTTTGAAAGATCGAAGTATGTCTCAAGCATGAAGTTGAATTAAGTATGTTGTTAAATCATGAATGTGTAGACAATTCACTCCATGCTGAAAATGAACAACTTAAAAAGAAATCCAACGAGATTCAAGAGTGTTTTCAAGCAAGAATAAAAATTCTTAAAAAAGATGTTCAAAGATGTGAAAAGTAAAGTGTTGATTTTGAATTAAAGTTACAACATGAAAAAGAAAAACAGAAATGGGATTCAAGTTTTAAGAATAAAAACACAAATCCTCTTGATTATTCATGGATTTCAAAAATAGAAAAACTTGAAGATGAGAATGTGTCTTTGGATTTTACGGTGCAATCTTTGATAAAAGAACGTGACAATGTCAAATTAGAATATCAAAAACTTTTTAATTCAATCAAAAAGACACGGTCTCAAACTCAAATGAAAATGGACGAATTAATTGCTCATGTCTCAAAGAAAACATATGCATATGGTGCTATTCATGCTGACAATCAGAATCTTTTGTTTACCATATCTGAGTTAAAAACTAGACTGGCAAATGTTGAAAAAGATAAGTCTATAAATACTAAGTTTGACAAGATAAATGGTTCTCAACCTCTTCTTTGTGTCACGTCATTACACAAACATGTTCTTCAAAAGAAAACGGATGTTCAAAAATCAGAAGAAAATCATGTCTTGTCAAAACCAGTTACTTTACAGACTTCACCTACCAACCAAAGAAGGGTAAATTTAAACAAGAATGTCATAGCACCTGGAATGTACAAAGTTGTCACAACACATGAATCATAAACAAACAAGGCTAAGCATAATTTATCTTCTACAGGAATGAATGCTGCATCTAGTGTTAGAAGACCAATGAATAGAGATTCACATGTCAAGAATAGTGTCTTAGCTAACTCTAAGAAGCCAGCAAAGAAAGTAGCAGTTTACGTTAGGAAAATAAGCAAACAGATATCACATCTGAAAATGGTATCTCAAACAAAGAGAATGTAATTGATATTGATGTTGCAAACGCTTCTAAAGTGAAAACTTTGTTATGTGTTTCTTGTATGCAAAATGTGCTTATTCTATGCCATGATAAATGTTTTGCAAATTATAAATTGAATGTGCATTCGAATATTCGTAGAACCTTATCTACTAAATCTATAACACCAAAATCTTATGATACTACTTATGTAGTTCACAAGACTAGGTTTTCTAAGGAGTCGACACTATCTAAGTTTTTATGTTAGCCTTAATTATATTAAGTCAAACAAGAATGTTATCGGTCTTAAAAAGTCAAACTGGGTCTTGTATTGTAATAGGCTAGTCGGGTTCAATGGACTTGGATTGTAATCTAATATTATCCGTGTTTCGGGCTCTAAGCCCAAGTTTAGCCAAGCCTGGCCCAACTTAATAAGCCCATACGCCTACTAGAAGGCTTGGGTATAAATAGAACCCTTTCCACACATGGAGAGGGTGTTGGTTGCATTTGGTCACATTTGTAATCCACCAATTCTCTCTTAATCTAACCTTACTAGTTCTTTCTCTTTTCTTTTTCTTTCTTTCTTTGTCGGCTTAATCTTTGAGCTTATTTGGGTTTGCTATTAAGTTGTGAAGGATATATATATACGACCAACATGTGGTATCACTCGCCAAGGGGTGTGTAGTGTTTGCTTGTGTGTCGAATTCGTGGCTAGGTTATTGTTTTTTTTGTTCGAAAAATATAGCAAGAAAAATCAAGGTTTGATCTTTGTTTGTGGTTAAAGGTGTTAAAGACTTGTACTTTCGGGCTTAGAACTATCCCTTGCATCATTACTAGGTGGTTTTAACATCATTTCATGGCTTTCAAGAAAGTTTGATGATTTTTTCTTGGCTGCGTTTTGTCTAACTGAAAGGGTGTTCTTGATTGCGTTTTGCTTCTTCATTGCGATTTGCCTCCTGTGACTTGCCTCATAGTTGCGTTTTGGTGTTGCGTTTTGCTTGTTGAAGACCCTTTTGCGTTTTGCCTAGAAACATTGCATTTTGTCTCTTGTGGTTTGTCTAGGGCGTTGCTATTTGGTTATGCGGTTTGTCTTCAAACATTGCGTTTTGTCTCAAGATTTCATTGCGTTTTGTCTCAAGGTTTCATTGCGTTTTGTCTTGAAACTCTTGCGTTTAGTGAAGACTGTGTTTTGTCTCGGAAATCTTGCGTTTTGTGTTGACTGCGTTTTGTCTTAACACTGCGTTTTGTATCACATTCTTTTGGACTTCACAATTTCGGACAAACCTCAAGGACTATCTTCAAGGACTTATAAACTTCATTTGGACTTAACATACAACCAATCAAACCAATCAAACCAACAATCAACTTAATCATACTTGAACGTCAATTAATTATTCATTCACGGTTTCTTCTTGATTTAGTAAAATCCCGCGAAAGAATTCTATTTCTCGGTCTAGTCATAGATCTATAAAATCCCGTGAACGTTAATTCATTTAAAACCACAATCAATCACTTACATACTTAAGATCCGATATCCATTTACAACAACATCATTCAAAATGTCAAATTCAAATATCAATGTGCAAACTCAATCATCGAATGCTCTTCATAATGTTATTTTGGAAGCAGGTAGCAAAGATCGTCCACCAATGTTAGCACCAGGTAATTACGTTCAGTGGAAATCCAGAATCAAGAGATACATTGACATCAAACCTAACAGTGAACTCATCCACTATTGTCTCCAAATAAGTTTTTCTCCCCATGGAATTTTTCATGTCAAATTTTAATCAATTGGTATTTCAAATACTAAGTGATTTATTATTTAAAATACTGAAATCAAAGGAGGGTTACCTCTCTCGTACAAAACAAAGCAAAACTATCGTTTCCGATCTTATATGTAATAACCACGGCATGAACATAAAAAGAAAGATCTCTTGGCAAATACCACATAACATGTTACAGACTTCTGAACGAGCCTCGCAATAAACTATGGCTTACTGATCACAGATTGTTTACAACCCCCCCTCGCAGCCTTCAATGATTCAATTAATCATAATTCATCAACAGAAGAAATGAATAATCACTTTTTTTTTCTTTCTTTTTTCATCATAATGAAGTTGTGCGCATACCCTTTTGTTCGGTCCAATTGTTTTGAAGATATATTGTGAGAAGACGTGTTCTGATACACCATCAATTCCGCTCTGCTGCACAAATGACTCAAATTCATGAAGACTCACTTCTTCATCTTCAATTATTGTTGAACGAAATGAGGCTCTTCCCATTTGCAACTACTCTTTAATGAATAAACCTCCAATCTCTTTAACAGAGGCTGATGAATTCAATCAAGAAGATTCTGCTCATTTTGATGGCAATTCACAATTTGTTTCATATAATCCTCCAAGTCGTGAGGAAATTGAGTCATCTACAACGGCTCTAGAACCATCAAATGTGCAGAATTTCCACCAAGTACAACCCTCAACACACATTTGGACAAAAGATCATCCTCTAGACCAAGTTATTGGTGACCCATCCAAACCTGTCATGACTCGACAATGGCTACACACAGATTCTGAGGGATGCATGTATGCATTAACCGTCAGCCACTATTTAACCAAAGAATACAAAGACGTATATGCAGACCACAGTTGGATGAGTCCATGCAAGGATGAGTGAATCAATTTTGAGAGACTTCAAAGTTTGGGTGAACTAGTTCCACGACCAGAAGGAAAAGAATGTTATTGCTCCAAATTGGCTCTGTAAAAACAAATTTCAAAGTGTGGTGCTGAAAATATTATGCGTTTGAACAAAACTCGTCTTGTGGCAAAGTATACAGCAAGAGGAAAAAGGCATTGATTTGAAGAGGCATTTCTCTGTTGCTCCGTCTGAGGACCGTTCGGATGTTTATTGCTTATGCTGCTCATAAGAATATCACAATATTTCAAATGGATGTCAAAACGGCTTTTCTCAATGGTCCTTTGAAAGAAGAAGTCTATGTCAGCCTACCTGAAGGGTTTATTGATCCAGAATTTCCAGATCACGTCTACAGGTTGAAAAAAGCTGTATATATACAGAGTCTTAAGCAAGCACCTCGTGTATGGTATGGACAAATTGGTTCTTATTTTTATAATTGAACATGGGTTCCATAAAGGTATTATGTGACCCAATTTGTTTCACACGACGTCACGGGGAAGACATATTACTTGTTCAAGTATATGTTGAACGACATTATTTTTTGCTTCAACAAATCTAGATTTTTCAAAAACGTTTGCCAACCTAAATGATAATATAAATTTTGAAAATGTCGATTGAGGGTGACTAAAGTACTTCTGGTCTTCAAGATTGCATCAATCCCCCGTGGAATATTCATAAAGTCAGTCACAATATGCATTGAGTTGTTAAAGAAAAACTGGTCTAGAGTGTGTCTCAATGAGTACACATATGGACATCTGAGAGGCTGGAGTGCTGAATTACAAGGCACTCCTAACTGATAAACGAATTATCGTCGATATGATTAGGAGGGTTATGTACCATAACAGCCAGTCGTATAGTCTTTGGATTTTGCTTACTTATGTAAGTGACTCATTCATCAAGCTTGTCCTTACGTCAAACACCTCATAGAGGTTAAGGATCTTTCGGTTATTAAGACAGTCCTTTAACATGGGCCTATGGTTCCGAGGATTCTGGATTTTAAAACTAATGCATATTCAGAATGAGGACAATGCAGGATGTAAAGATGATTATAAAAGCACATCAGGAGAATTGCAATTTCTAGGTGGAAAACTCGTGAGTTGGAGTTTAAAGAAAAAAGATTGTACTGTGATGTCTACTGCTGAGGCTGAATATGTTTCCTTATCTGCATGTTGTGCATAAGTTATTTGGATACGAACTCAACTGCTTGACTATGGATACAAGTACAATCGGATTATGATGTATTGTGATTCCAAGAGTGCCATTGCTATCTCATGCAACCTAGTCCAACATTCTAAGACAAAACACATAGACATTCGGTATCATTTTATTAAGGAACATGTTGAGAAGGGTACTGTGGAAATTTACTTTGTCGGGACAGAATATCAACTTGCGAATCTATTTACTAAAGCTCTTCCAAAAGAACGGTTTGAGTATCTAGTTTATCGCATTGGTATGAGATGTATGACTCCAACACAGTTGGAAAGTCTGAAAAAGTCATCTTATTAAAAAGATCATACATCAAAAACATGTAAATATATTTTTAAAAACAAAAGAAAAAAAATACAAAAATACAAAAATACAAAAAAGATTTGTCACATTTTTCATATTAAAAAAAATAAATTTAACTTAAATTATTATTTTTCAATCATATACATCATTCCGGAAATAAAATAAAAACATTGATCTCTCAAATAAACTAAAATTGAAAAATGCTATATTTTCAAGGGGGAGTTTTTATTTTAAACTCAAACATCTTCATTTTTGGACTACCAGCTTAGTATGATTTCATTCCAATGGGGAGTTTTTGATAATGGTGAACAAGTTTTGAAATGACTTCATTAATCGAGGGGGAGTTTTTGAAAAATCAAATAAAAAATTCGGAATGTTAAACTAAAGGGACTAAAAGTGTAATTTTGAAATCTTTTTCGGTGGCTATAAAAGGAAGAAAGATTTTTCAGTTTCACTTTTCTTTTTCCTAATCATTTTATCGAGTTTGAGTAAGAAATCAACGATAGTCTTTCGAGTTAATTACAACGATTACAACTACTTTTCGTACTCAAACGTAAGTAGATATGATTTGTGGTTCGAATAATACACGAGTTTGCATTATCGAGTTTAAACTCGGTAATATTTAGGATTATCGAGTTTGTGTTTTATAGAGTTTATGTTTTATCGCGTGTATGCAACAAGATTAAAATCAAGGACGATAAGAAACTATGTTTATGGAAAAATAAGTGATAAATAGCTTAGGAATGGTTAACTAGTCGTTGAATTTAAAATTCGGAAGTATATGGTGTTCATCGAGTTTGATTATTATCGAGTTTGATTGTTTGTCTAACTGTTTGGCGTTTGAAAAATGATAATAGAACATCAAAAGAATCGAGTTTGGTTCATACATAAGTTAAAATGAATCATGGTTTATCTAGTTTGTGAAATTCAGTAACAGTCAAACTCGAAAGAGTCAAAAAGTCAAACTCGGTGGTCTCAAAAAGTCAAAATTCAGTAGAAATACATTTGTGGAAACGTGAAGTTGTTTTGAGAAAGGAATATTTTTGATGATTAATGCTTATGATGTTTAATGCTTGAATGTTTGTGGAACAAAAAGATTAGTTTCTCATGTGTAGTCAAAACATCAAATAATTTTGAGAAAGAAACCAAGTTTCTATAAATTCTAAGATATGGGTCATATATATCTATTCGTAATTTTTTGAGTGGACTAAGTCATGTCCGGTTTAGGTCATTTTTTGCAATGAACAGAATGAGGAGTGAGTGACTTAGTGTCTATTCAATTATTGAATTAGATATGTTTGTCTACATTGTTTAGAAATCATGACAAAAAGTAAAAGTGCAAAGTGTTGTATAAACTTAAATCTGAAAATCTAAATCTCAGTTGTTTAAGTGCCATTAAGATTCAGCATTGCAACTTCTTCCTCCGTACCATGGATATATATGGCACAGTTCTAGCATACTTTGAAGGAAGACGATTCAAAGTATAGGCTCAGGTTTATGTTGGACAAGAAAGAACTTTCTCTTACACTGGATGACTTCAGAATAATCTTTCATCTACCTCAAGCAAATGACATCAATCATAATTCATTCGTGCCACCACCATCATTTTTGGACATGGTTCCATTCTATAAACAGCAATTGGGCTTTTAATGGAGCTGAAGACATCCTCAAGCTTTAAGACAACTGTTCTTCTGCAACCATGGCAAACGTTGTGCAAGATATTTTCAAAGTGCTTGACCACACGTGTCACAGGATGGGATCAACCACCATTGCATATAATGCAAATGATGTATTGCTTTGTCAATAACATTCACGTAGATTATGCGGAGCTGCTATGGGAAGGAATTTACTATTCTCTTCATCATCCAACATCTTTGATTCCATATCTAAGATTTACAAAGATCATTGTTAGTCATTACATGACTATCTTTCCTGAAATCTCAAGACGTGCTCGAGACATGTATCACAATCTGCAAGATGATGACATAATGAAAAATATCTTTAATTCAGGAAGACACGAAGATAAAGTTGGAAGGCAAATTCTAGATTGGATGATCACTGAAGAGATGAAGCACACAGAGCATTACAGGATGTATGCAGAGGTGTTTAGGTTAGATGTTCCTCTGACTCAGTTACAACCGACTGAGTCTACCCAAGGAACGTATAGGACACCTAGCGCCCCTAGGTCACCTACCCCTAAAACTGATACAGCAGAGTCAAGTGCTCCGAAACGATCTACTGTGATTCATTTTGGTGTTCTTGAAAGGAGATCTACATGTCTAACTCCACCAGCTCGAGTGCCAACTGTTGAGAAAATAGATGAGATGATCTTACAAAATACATTACAAGTCAGTCTTGCTGAGCATAAAAGTCAAGAAGAGCAAGAAGCTAGAGAAAATATGGAACTGGTCAACAAGCACTTGGCGTCTGAAGAGATAAAAAAGATGGTAGAAGGATCTGAGAATTTTATTGATGATAGTTTACCTCCTAGGAATGATGAACCACAGATTCTCGACACTAGGTTAGAGCCCAGGAGTGATAAGGAAAGTCCGGAGGTGGAGAGCACTAATGATGAAGAGGTGGAAATTACTAATGTTATCATACCTATCAATGTTAATGAAGAGGAGGATGAGATAACTGATGAAGTGTATGAATTAAATCAAAGGGAGAAAGGGAAGATCGTAGAGGAGTCTAGGAGTACACCATTCTCCATACCAATTAGATCTCCTATGACTTATACTAATCTTGTATCTTCGGATACTGAGAAACTCCAGGAATTGATGGTAACTCATACTCAATCAACATCATCATCAAGATCACAACACACCTATTATGGTAGATACACATATTAAGGAGCAGGTGAAAAAGCAAGTTCCTGAGTAGATTAGAGATCAAGTTTTGGTGTATGTTGTGGAAGGGCTGATTCTGGAGAGACAAAAGAATAAAGAAGAGATGGAACGGATGATTGCTAAAGCTATTTTACAAGAGCGCGGGAATATACAAGCTGGAATTTCCTCACAAATTCAGAAAGCAATTGATAATCAGATACCTTCTTAAGTTGATGCGTCAGTACGACGTTATATGTCTAGTTACATCCTTCATGTTCATCTAGCTCAAACACAAACACTCTCTGTTCATGAACAACAACACCAACTATATCTCTCCATGAAAAACGATCCTCAATTGCAGCAACAAGACATAGCAATATGGCTTGCACTTCATATAAAGTTTGAGAATATTCAAGTACAACAAACTACATGTAGACCTGTTGCCGTTCGCCCAAGAGATCAGGACGATCCTCATGATGATGCTCTTCTTGAGGGGGAGAATAGTGCAAAGCAGCAGAAGACATCTGAGTACGAAGCTTATGTGTCTGGAGAGTCATCGTCTGGAGAAGTGAATGAAGAGGAAAGAGGTCCATCAACTTCAGGTAATCAAGAGCAAGAAGATGATTATGATTTTTAGACTGATTCTTATGCTTCAAATGATGATGTAATACCATCAAAGCAAGTGTCACAAGATATTATGGAAGAAGTATCACTAACTATTGATGAAAGACCACACCTCTCGTTCAAAGCTGTCAAAGAGATCATAAAGCTCCAGCACTATCTCTTATAAATCAAGACCTTTGTATCTAAAGAAAGGAAGTTCAGGGTCTGAGATGACTGTATTGTCACTTCACAAGTTTCCTGCAATCATCTTTAATGATGATGATATCGAGGAACGAACTTCCAGATGGGTGAATAAGTGTGTTAAGAAATTCAATCCTTATGCTCGATATGGTGTTGAACATTGGAAGAATCCTCATGCAAAGATCTTCTACATAAGGAAACAAAAAGAGTTTGGAAAACCAAAGGAAGAGGTTTATTCAAACTCAAAGATCATTCAAGTTATCAAGACATACTGGGAATTGGGTCATGAACACAAGTTTATCACAGAGATAGTTGCAAGAAGAGCTAATGCGTGCATTGTGTCGATTACCAAGCCTGATTACAAGAATCCCAATAAGAATGATATTAAGGATATGTATTTGCTGATTATGAATGGCAAGGTTCCCGACTATGCAGAAACAGGGTTGCTATGGTCTTTCTCAGTATTCATCAGAAGTTCAGTGATATGGGAAAGAGTGCATGATTTTCAGCTTGAAATTAAAAGTTATCAACAGAAAGTTAATCTCACTGCACCAACAATATCTTTCCCAAGAGTTGTAAAGCACAAAATGTTCTCCATCATCTATGAGCCCGTGCATGGAATCATATACAAGAATAGCAAGAAAGAGAAAAGGGTGATGAGACATTTAAAGATTCATAAGTTTTGTGATGTAACGCTGAACAGAGTATTAGAAGGACTAAATAGTTACAATAATAATGTGAAGTAAGGCTATGTACAAAGAGAACTCACCAATGATGAAGTTGAGTATCTGAAATTGTTTGAAGAATAGATTGAAGTAAGATTGAAGTATCATAATCAAATGAGAAGATAGGAGATGTATGTGAATGGAAGACCACTTGGACCTAGAAGAGAACGCCCAGAATAATCGACCCTTAAGGGGAGATTGTTAGGTTTATAAAAAGTGTCGATTATGTGGTTTAGTTATATTTAGTTAATAGTCTTTATTTTGTTTAGTATAATTAGCTTGTAATAAGGTATATTATGCTAAAAGAAAGAAATAGCATAATTATCAAGGATTAGGGACTAGAAGTGAAAAATAAAGGAAGAGAAGGATCCTTCCTTCTCCTATAAATACCCCTCTAATCATCATTAGAGGCTGATGCCTTGTAATAAACATTTTCCCTTTTCCCTCCATTTATAACATTTTAATTTGAATACTTTCCCTCCTTTACTATTCTTTCTAAGCTTCCATGGTTGATAATGTATGATTCAAGATAAACAAGACCTAACATAAGTGGCCAAACTTGCCAACATTAGTTTAAAGTCCCAACAATCCCCTGCCATGTTGGTAAGTTTCTGTTACTCTGATAGGTTGTGTCATGGTGGTGTCATGAAGATTAAACCTCGTTTACTCTAAGTATGCATATAAAATTGATTTAATGGTGTCTGAAGATTAAACCAAAAACCTTGATAATCTTATGTTCATACTTATACACACTTCCCATCGTAACCAAAGTGTTCTCACTGAGCGCGAGTATGGCCATGCACTTAATCCTGATTCATGACCTTCTAAGAAAGAAACCATAAACTTTCTATTCAAGGCGGCACCACCTTTAAGTCATATAGGCAAAACTACTCTAACGTCTTCGTTGCTAAGACGCCTCAAAAGTTTTGTTAAGAGATTGATCTCATCCTCATTTTCGGCAACGTCGTGCTATCTTAGCTACGCATGGGTCAATTTTGTTTGATAGCACCTTCTATCAATTAGTGACTTGTTATTACCCATTAAACTTGGAGATAGGAGCACTAAATTCAAGTCGGGTTACCATCACTAATCGATTCACATATGGTTTTAGACCCATGCCTCGAGTAACTCTTAATATGTCTCTCGTCAGAGACTTATTAAAATATCCGACAAGTATCTACACAAATAGTCGGTCATAAATGGCCATTCTCAAAGATATTTTTATACATTCTGTCACATTGGAATTTTGACATATTGGATCTCTAATCCACTTAACCGTTTCTCTAGCCACGACTAGATAAAAAAAACACAACTTCCATCTTGAAGTCTAAATACACACATGTTTCTTGCTCATTCAAGAATCAGTTCGTTGTGTGTGAGTTTAGTAATTCACCGACTTGTGAAATTTTGTATGATTTTCATGTCTATTTGTAATTCTTAGTATCTCGATTACACTACTTGAGGGACGAAAAGGAAAGAATCATGATCATAGTGATCAGTTATTATCACGATTCTATCCAATATAAAGGACATAGAATGACGATTTCAACTTTATGTTGCTTACAAGATCACCCTTTCTTCATCAATCAAATACACATTAAACGCCATACACAAAATTCCTTCAATCAATAAAACGTAAGGTTATAACTTGTGTTTTCGTGAACATCTACCATAAATCTCAATATTAAATTTATGTCACTTAAATTTTAGATATGAACACTCGCATTTGTTCAATCACTTACCAAAGTATCACTCTAGAATTGGCATTTTCACATATCTATCTATCATCAACACAACCAAAATACGATAGCATCGGATAATCATTTGGGGTGTATTCATAATACATGATACGAAAGTCCCAGTAAACGTTTAAGTTTATTATCTAAGAAACTCCAGCAGTTACATAAGTTCAAACCAACATAGAAATTCATTTCTAAAAAGTCATAACACGACTTGGTTTCTAAAACATTGTTTTAGTTTTATGACACTACTTCACGAGGACACGTACCTTGATATCCGCGTTTTGTCTCCCATTAAAGACATCAACAAACACCTAACATGAGATACCCAATCAAACATATGCTTACCAAAGGTCAACAAAAACGTTGAGTGAATCATAGAGTTTAACATAACAATTAGACGCTTTTTGGTTCAACAAAACTATTAACATTGCTCGTTAAGACAAGTTATTAAAAATAAGGAATTCTACTAAATGAGGCCCACGTACCGATAACTTAACACATTCATCAGTAGGATAAATTAATTGGGGTTGAGAAATATGCCCTTTTACAGTGCATCTAATTTAATAGATGTACCGAAACTTAACACATTCATCCCGTAGGATAAAATAATGTTCGAGAAGTATGTCATTTCTCCTAATACTAACTACAAAATGTCCATTACAGGGTGCTCTCATACTGATTCAAACCCCGGACAGGATTGTCAAACCCAATAGATCTATTTAATGCATTAGCGTTCACCTGCAACTAGGCAACTAACGGTCACACAGTAAAAGGCATATACTCAATAGTGTATGGAATCATATTTAGTATCAAAACATATTGCGTTCTCCTTTTTAAAAAACAACAAGTATCTCCCTCGCGGGTTTAACAATATTTGAAACACTTAAAAGCGAGGCAATGAACTCACCTTGATCGAAGCCGAAGATCAAATAACCAAAATAATCACGAACTACTCAACGACGAGCTCAACCGCGACCTATAATTTATGTCACTCGATTACTATATAATAAAGTATGATTGAATAGTGCATGCGTCGCAACTATCAAAATAGTATAAATATACATACACATGTGATAAGAAATCCACTTGCGCGTCCTAGATCCTAAACTTTACATAATTGAGTTACGATCATTCTCTCGTTTATTTTATACGTTGCTTAATCGAAAACTTTCTAGTTTTGGAAAGTTACTATTTTCTTAAAGTTACCATTTTTAGTAGGTCTCGTCTTCTAATTATATTTATAATAATATTTAGTTATCTCGTCGAACTTTCGACATTCAATTTGATTATCGTTTACTCGTATCGGTATTATATTTGAATATTTCAAAAGTTTCTATTTTTAGATTTTTCTTCGTTCATGACAATCGTTGAGTTTAAAATATCACATTTGTAATAATAGTAGCGTTTAATATTTTTATAAACATCCCATAAATCTTGTATCAACCCGTTGACTTTCAAAAGTCAATGTTGGACTCTTTTATTTTGACTTTAAGTATATAACATAATACTAGATCTGACCCGCTCGAAACGACCCGTTATCTCACATTTTCATGACTCGGACTCTAAGAAGATTTTATGCAAAACGACATTCCGGACAACTTTTTAGTTTTAGCCGAGACCCGAAACTCAACAGAGAATGATCAAAATGCCCTTGCAAGTTTCTGCAGGAACTTGTGGTATTTTAATAAAAGTGCAGATTTTAACCTTGGGTTTTGACCCGTTATTACTCGATTTTAAAACTAGCAAGCATCAAGTCAACGTAAGAAGTCATTCCGAGCAACTTTCGTGTTTCGCCGGAAGGCCGAAACGGATTTAAAAGTGCTCAAAACGGGCGTTTAAATTTCTGTCAACAACTACAAATTTTCCAAAATGCTGAATTTTTACACTTAAAATGTATATCTCGTTTTAGCTCTATTTTCTTCGTTATTAGGAGTTAGAAGCTCCATTTTATGTCAAAACGATCGTCTAAGAATGCTTGAACTTATTTTTCAATCAAAAATCAAATTTTATAAAATCTCGACCCTCATCTTCCGCGCCAAAGTTTCTGCCCAAACTTACCCGTTACAAAGTGTGCAAAAACTCATTTTTGACCCAAAAACTCACTCAGGGCACATCTAAAACGGCCTATAACTTACATTTAACTCGCTCAATCAATTTATAACAACAAATAACTAGACGACGCAAGATCTTATAGATTTCATCACATGCAACGGATATAATTAAGTAAAATGAACGAAACAAACGAAACAAATATAAAAGAAGGCTCACAATGCTTATTGTAGCAAGATCGGACTCGATAGATGAACGCTCTTGTTCCTGGTTCCTTTTGGCCGCAACGGGTACAAAACCAACCAAAAACCAAACCAAAAATCAACCCAACTAAACTAGTCAATAACCAAATCTACCCAACTAGTCTTGATTAATATTTTAACAATCAAACACACTTGGTGTGCCTTCCCTTTGGTTCGAACCCACGACCGAACCCATTACCCTCTTCAAATATTGTTATAAACCCAAATACTTCCACCAATCCTCCTATAAATATTTCTCCACTAATCTAACTATCTTTAATCAAATCAAAAACCCACTAGCTTTAACAAAACTCGAACATGCATAAACCTTAATGCATGTTCATTTTTCTTGCATTGATGATCTTAAATATATCTTCTAAACAATATTTGGTTGCTAGAAAAATTAAAACACCAAGGGTGTTTGGTTGCTTGGCTCGTTCGAACTCAAAAAGAAAGAAGGAAAAGAAAACAATGTCTTCCACTTGATTCTTGATTCACCTAACTATTTTTAAGTGATGTTTAAGTAGGTGTAAGTGATCAAAACTTGGAAAAACAATTTGTGTTTGTGGGTGTAAAGGTGGCCGGAAAAGTGAGTGTAATCATTTCTACATGAGAAACACAAGGATTTAGAGTGTGTGTGGTATTATAGCCGACGGCTATGGGCTAGCCATGCATACGTATATTTTTTTATTTTTTTTTGAATTTTATTTACTTGTAAAAGTCTTGTAACATTTAATTAAAGTAACACTTATACAAAGTAAAGGTAAACATGTATATTTAAATAAAACGCGAGCTTTGGGCCATGGTCTAGGAACAAAGACGACAAGGTTCAAAAAATAATAATTTACGACCATAAAAATAATAACGAAACGCGTCGTAAATTTTACGATGCTTAAACCGTTTAACGAACGCGTCAAACGTTGACTAGCGAAACGTCAAAAATAAAAATTTCGAATTTCCCTTCGAAATAAAATACGAAAATAATTATTCTTGATAAAAAAAAATTTAAATGTCGGTGTTCGCTCACACGAATTTATAAAATAATTATTATGACATCGAATTTACGATCGTCATACGCATCGTAAAAGTCGGGTTGTTACATTTCACCCACCTTAAGGGAGCGTCGTCCCGGTGCTCGACCTTTCTTACTCGTCTTAATTTTACTTGTAGTGAGATGGTTTCCTCATTGTCGAATGGCCTCGCACGCTCGAACGCAAAATCACGTAATATAATTCTAGCTCCGACCATTCTGGATGGAAAGTTAACAAAACAAACGATAAATTATACTAGCAAGATAGAAAATACAATCGCAATCGCTCTTATCAAGAGAGGCAAAAATACGCCACGAAACATATCCGGGAAAACAAAAATCGTGTCGTTTTTAAACGAAAGACTTTAAACGAAAGATCGACCCAAACTTTAGTTTGGTGATCATTCCAACAAAACAAAACGCACACCATTACACAAAACCAAAACATACGTCACTAACCAAAACTAAAACATAAGCCAACAATCAAAACCAATATATATACGTCATTATCCAAAACCAAAACATACATCGCCCTCTCGGTCTCATTCAATGATGCACCACCGGTTGCGAAAAATAGTCTGGGGTACATACGACCCCATCAAACGCATTATAGCACCATTGCACATAACCACATAATCATATAAGTGCATATTCGCCTATTCGTCATTTTAAAATGACTTTATATTTCTACCTAGCTTATCATCACGCTTAGCAACAATCATGATTTCTTTCTATAAGTTTTAGCAAAATAACTGTGCTTACTTATTAGGAAGCCTCAGCAATGGCTATGCTCATCATGCGGGTTCATACCTAACCATTTAGATTGATCATTATACTAAGCTTGCTAGATGGCCAAGCTTCTTGGAAATGATCTCGACTAAATCATGGCTAGATTTTTGGCCAACCATAGTCAATCTTATGGGTTAACAAACCACAATTGACAATGGACTATCAATCAACCTTCCTTTTCATTTGGGTAAGTATACCCATTCACTCACGTCTTAAGTCGTATCATGGCCACACAAAAGGACCTAAACGCTTACTACCATTAAAAAGCACATAGCACATAACACACATAAAGCACATTTTTCACATAATTTGGCGGCGATAATCATGCCAAAAAACACATATTGTCGAAAGACAAATAAAAAAAATGAAGAAAGCAATTAAGCATCAAGGGCTCGTTGCTCGTTCGACAAAAAATAAAATTTTCAATGTTTCCGCATGGAGACTAGCACGATCGGCTTGATCCTAACATACCGCATCAAATTCTTAGATGACTCAATTAAATCAAGTCAAGATAATTACGCACATTCCTAACTCAATACCGTTCGACTTAAGGCGTTAGCTACTTTGGTTGTTCCTCCAGGATGGGAATGGATGTCGCCATTCGGCTAGAGTCTCTAATCTTTTCGCTCCTTTTATACGCACACTAAGTCGTTATGTCAAGGAGTAAGAATCACTATTCCAAACCTTAAGTCAGGAGTCGCTTAGTGCCTTATTCTAATCCTTGACGATTTAAGGTATATTTACAACTACACTACCACTACCTTCTATTTCGGGAAAAGAAGTCTTCTTCACAGCCATCAGTTGATACACCATTGGCAACACACATCTATTGTAGGAAAAGGCTTCTCCATTTCTCATTTCTCATCTTCGAGACTATTCATCTTAGCTTCCACCCACCTTGGGAATCTTTACACCTTAAAGAAGATCCCTTCTCAGTGTCAGTATCAGGTTTACACCCTTGATAGCTCAAATCTATCATTGCTCACTAATACACTGACTATACTTGGTCTTGACATGTCTCCATAACAACCTCCGATCTTCATTACCACGAATTAGACTTTACTCCTTTCTAGACACACTCGTTTGGAACAAAACCGTAGGTCATAACGACTCGCATGAGACTCTCTCCATGCAGTCAGTAGGAGTAGGGTTACTTGCATAAGAATCTGTGGCAGGGTAAAAATATTTTCTCCTTCTGAAAGCTTGACCCAAACTTTATCCTAATTATCAAGCATTTTAAGGGTGACGATTTACCCAACATAGCGTGGTTCTTCCTAAATTATGCATAGTTGATCATGTTATGCATAATCGAGGACCAAACGACATCATATCCATCCTCGTCAAAATGTTTTTTTTTCATACGCTACATGCGTAATTTATTTCCTAAAAAAATATAAGAGTAAAAATTTAATTATTTCAAAAGAATGAAAAGAAGATAGCACCATTCCATCCTCTATTCTCATTATTTTTAAAATATATAAATATACATACTTTTTTTTTAATTTTTTTTAAAAAGAAAATTTTATTTAACACCATAGGGTCAGTTTATGAAATTTGAAAACACATTATTCCATTGTTTACACAAACAATTTATACAACCATAATTATTATGATTCGATATGTATATAGTAAAATTTATATATATCTAATATATATATATATATATATAATATATATATATAATGTTATAATAATATGTGTATATATATATGTTGTATAATATATATATAATATATATATATATATATACATATATATAATATATATATATATATATAATATAATAAATATATATAAATAATAAATAATATAATAATATATATATGTGTGTTTGTGTAAATATATATATATGTGTTAATATAATATATATATTGTGTGTGTATATAATATATATATATGGTATAATATAATGTGTATATATATATATATATATATTAATATGTTTTATATATATATTCTATATATTATATATAACATATAATATACACATATATCATATAATATCGATACATATATTATACATATAAATATAATATATACATATATATATACTATACATATATAACATATACATATATATATATATATACATATATATATATGTGTGTGTTGTGTGTGTTAGTGTTAATATGTGTAATAATAATATATATATATTTGTATATATATATGTTTTTTGGGGGTTTTTTTTTTTTTATATTAATCTATATATAAATATATAATATATAATAGTATATATAATTAATATATATATATATATATAATATATTTTTGTATGTGTGTGTTGTATATATATATATATATATATATGTGTGTGTGTGTGTGTGTATATATATATATGTGTATATATATATGTGTATATATATATATGTGTATATATATATATGTGTATATATCTATATATATATATATATATATATATATACATATATATATATATATATATATATATAATATCTATACATATATATATATATATATACATATATATATACATATATATAGTTTTTGTTAAAGAAGATTTATTTCACACCATAGGGTCAGTTTATGAAATTTAAAAACACATTTTTCCATTGTTTACATAAACAGTTTATACAACAAAATCAATATGATTCGCGCAACGACATTCGTTCAACACACAAATTCGCCATTGCGATCCACAGTTTTAAAATCATCAATCTTCAAAACATCATTTAATACAGTTTGGTCAACGGTCACAGCAAGTTTCAAAAATAATACCCACTCATGGTTAATGTAAGTAAGTACCATATACGTGCGGAGGATCCACCAACCAGAATCATTCCACACTTGGGGTTAAGTCGATCTAGTAACAAGGCCTTTTAAAACATCAACATCCATAGTCACACAAAACTCGTAATCAAGGATAATCATAATCTCATAACCATAACAATAATAGCAATGTTGGGGGTAGTACATGTAGAACCAAAAATCCCCCAAAAGTTACAATCTCCTGTTCCAAGAACGATACATCCAATCATGATGATTTTCTAAGTTTCTAATACAGGAATCCTAACATATTCGAATGGCTGCGGTGTTTACAAAAACAAAAATGACATCACTAACTGGCACTAGCAGTTTAGTGGCTATACAAATGGTCATAATCTAATCAAAAAATCAAAATAAATAATCAATAGGACTACTGAGGCCCTAGTGGTCTCCTCTCTAGCTCTGTAAGTCGCCTATCCATCCCCAAAATTTACTACATCAATGTGCTCTCCCGGTTGCTCATCTCCAAAACCGTAGTATGCAGTTGCTGAATCTGAGTATCTCTCTGCTGCATAACTGCCTGTAAAGCCTGCACCTGCTGGGTCAGTCCAGCAATCACCTTGTCGCCGACCTAACTCCACCTAGCACCAATCTTCTCAAATCTGTCCACGACATGAACCATCTGGGACTCCATAACCTGTACCTGTCCCTCAACAGCAAAAACCTTAGGGTCAATCTCCCTGATAGTAACACCAGCTGCTACCTCAGTGTCACTCACCTGGATTATCTTCTTCACAAGCTGTCCGTGTCTGTACTCTAGGTTACCCAGGCAGGTACTCAAGTCCTCGATCACTGATGGAGGTACAAGAAGTCCAAAGGTTGGGTGAGGGAGAGACGGTCCCTCAACAGCAGCAATAGATAGACATCCTACCTCGTAAATGCTCGGTGGGGGCACCACTGACATTGGAGGTGGCGTGACAAGAGCCATCAGCCACTCCTCATTTACCTCCTAAACATCCTACTCATCAAATTCCTCAGAGTCATCATCCTCAAAATCATCATCGCCAAGCAGCATGGCAATGTCCTCATCCACATCAACTACTAAAGCGATCACCTGTTCCTCTGCCTCGACTATCGGCTCAGCAATCACATCCACTATCAGGCCAACCATCGGCTCGTCTGCTACAACTCCAAGCTCTCTAAGTAAAGGCACGTCTTCCTCAATCCACCCGTTATTATTGTTCAGGTTACCAGCATACCCTGGTAGCGGTCCGGGCGTAAAGAAATCATAAGCTAGATGCGGCTCCGGCTCATCTATAGGAAAGACGAACATGCGGTCCAGTGACAAAGGTTCGCCCATGATATTACAAAAGAAAAGAAATACTTATATTAGTAACCATCATACGCATTTTTAATCATATGTAAAATTATACCCATCACATATTAGGATGGTTTCATGATATTGCATTAAATGCATAATGAAATTAAATTTTTCGCGAGATGCGAATACCGAGTTATATATATAACCATACATTATAGAATGGATGCCATATATAGATGTACTTATATAATAATTACTTATACCAAGTGTATCCCACTTGTTACGCACATAATATGCAATCAAATATACCAAATAAGGCATATAAGGGACCGGGAATGATACGCGTGTGGATATCTAACAACGGTGAAGGACTTGTGAAATTTCCAAAAACAGTTGTAGTTCTAGTTTTTGTAAAACGACTTAGTTTACTACAACTCGTGCTCTGATACCACTCTGTAACACCCCCAAAATACTATACGCAACGAAATACAACATTTAGGGTGCTACTTCATAATACAACCACACGAGTCCCAGTAAACGTTTAAAGATACGTTTATAAAACAGAATTTATTTTATTTATATAAAGAAACATCAGAGTTACATAGTTCGTAATACCAACGTAGAAATTCATTTCTAAAAGTCATAACACGACTTGGTTTCCAAAACATTATTTTAGTTTATGACACTACTTTATTGAGACACCGTCCTCGATATACGCATTCTATAACACCCCCATTTTGACAAATATAGCAGCGGAAGCTAATCTGGGGTATTAGTTCATAGTACAACAGTTATAATCATAGAAAACGACTCGTAAAGAGACGTTCTTAGAAAATTTAGTTATCATTCATTTATTCATCAGAGTTTTACAAAAAGAAAGGTCCCAACATCTAGAAACATAAAGTTTGAATGATAACAGTTTAGCCATCTTCAAGTCTGTGTCACGCCATGCCATAAGTTGCTCAATTACCTAGGATAAACATGCTAAAAAGATCAACACAATGATTGAGTGAAATTCATAGGTTTATGATAAACAGTTTGAATACCATCATAATAGTGGGTTACGTTGTTATACACCCATAATAGTAATAATTGCAATGAGTACAGTTATTATAGAAAACAATATTATTGCCCTAAGCTCATGACACCGAAGCCTTGAGATAATCCATAATCACAGGTAGTTACCCCAACGGGTGCCTTTGCCAAACATCCGCATAGTGATTCAAATTAAATGTGTTTGGTTACCAGAAAGTATAGGTACACCAACGGGGGAGTTTAGTCCCAAATAGATCTATTCACAGCATTCGCGCTTACTTCGCAGAGTAATTAACGGTTCATGATAGTGAGGTCTTAATGGCAAAAGTAGGGACTTAGGCAATAATATATCAGGATAGCATACAGTTGAAAAAACACTTGTATTTATGGTTTACAGTATGTATCCCCCTTGTGGGTTTATGAAACATTAAAAGATTTAAAAGTGAGGCTATGAACTCACCTTAACAGGGAAATCTGATTAATGACAAAAGTATATTAGGTGAAAGTAACGGCCTTGTCACGCAACCTGAGGTAATATGTCAAGTCTTAGTGTGATGGTTTATGTTTTAAAACTTCATAAAGTTTAACGTATTACTTTGATTTATTAATTTATGGAAATATTGTATCACTGTTCAGGCTATCATAATCCAAAGGCCATATAGTATCGTTTGAGGAGCCAAGGCACTTTAAATTGTAAACCCAGCAAACTCGTCAAAACAAATACCCAAATGGAACCCCTCGCATGAAATTCCCTAGTAACATGATACAATAAGATTTTAAGTTTCTTCAAAAGCTAGGCGATGATAAATTACGTTAAATATATAACGTAATTGTTTTATAATACGTCGATCGATAATTAATAACGACCAATGTGCCGGGTTTTAATAAAATCGGGTCTTATAATATTTATTTATATTTTTATAATTAATATAAAAATATTATATTTTATATTTTTAAGAATGCAAAAATGGCAATATATATCCTTGATTTATATTTATTTACAAAATTAATCCTTTTATATATATATATATTAAGTATATATAAATTAAACCTTTGACTTTAAAACTTGGCAAGACAGCCCCTTATAGTTATAACTTTAGGATTATGACATTTTCAGCCCCTCTAGTTATAATTTCCAATATATTTACCATATATACCCCTTGCATGGGATTTATTTGCAAAACAAGTCCAAAAACCACAATAATGATATTTTTGAAATCCAAAAGATTTTTGCAGCTTATGGCTTATTAGAATAAGCTAAAATAAGTATAGTTTATGAGCTTATAGCTTATGGAATGGGCTAATGAGCTTTAAAGATCAAAAATGGGTCGTATGGTTTATAGAAATTAAAACGCATGAGTTTGTGAATCAAAAACTAAAACAAGAGTTTACACATGATCTTAGGAAGCTTATTAAAGTTTCAAAACATAAAATTAGCTTATTAAACAAGCTTTTGAGCTTATAAGGGTCGAACATGTTTATTAGGGTTACGGTTTGGTTTTTAGAGACTCAAAACAAGTTTTAATTTCACAAGAAGATTATGACATAGCTTAATAAGGTTTTAAGATATAGTGAGAACATATAAAACAAGAATTAAGGCTTACTTGTACACAGAATGGGTTAAAGTGGGTCGAAATAAGCTTATGGGTTCGTACGCCTAAGAATCGACTTCAATGGCTTCTTCCTTCTTTCTTCTTGGCTTAAATCTAATCTTAGGGGTTCTCTTGATCCTCCTTGGTCTAATTTAGAACTCCATTTTTATTTGTGTTGAGTTTTGAGGTGTGTTTTGAAGCGAATAAAGGATGCAGCTATTTATAGGGTCAAATACCCTTGGTGTCCAAGTTTTAGAGTGAAATGGTGACTAAGCTATTGATAAGTGGTGTCCAAGGAGTAGCTAAGGTGACTAAGGGTAGCTATGGATCAGTATGGGAGGCTAGGAAGGTAGCAATACAAGGTGTTGGAGGTTAGAAGGGTGCGAATGGACAAGGGTGACAAGGAGGTGACAAAGCAATACTTGGTGGCTAATGTGGTGAGTAAAGTGATTATGTGGTTGCTTGGGAACATGGTGGTGAGGTCATGGTGGTGCTAGGATGCTAGCTTTAGGTGCTTGTTTGATTAAAATAGGTTAAAATGAAACAAGGGGTGTCAGGTTTGATTTTTATGTTTGGGTTAGGGTTTTTAAATTTTGAACATAGATTAGGGTTAGGATTAGTGTTAAAATATGTTAAATGTTGTGCATAAGAAGCTTGTACCTTCTGCTTAAAGATGTGGTATGAAATTCTTAGAAAATGGAGGGAAAATAGCTTAGTTTGAAATCGTGCTTCATGATTTTATACATTATGCATTAAGGACTTGTACATTGATTTAGAGGGAAATTATATTTGAATTTTATGCATTGATCACTTGTACACTTACCTTGTTTGCTTGTACATTCATTTTTAATGTTTACATAAAATTAGGGTTTTGACATAAACGTTAACGGATAAAGTTCATTTGGTAAAAATGTCATGAAAACTACGTTAAATAGATAACATACATGATATAGTGGATAATAGATTATTGACTTGACATATTAAGACCTTTACTTAATGTATACATAGATAGAGATGGCATAGGTAGTTGAGTGAGCTCGTTTACTTTAAAGATGCAATTTACGTTGCATAATAAGATAAAGCAAAATTTTCCCTATACAAAGGTGGTATATATATAATAGATGGATATTACAGTGCATTTAATTTAATAGATGGATAATTACATTGATGAAAATTACAGGTTGTTATAGTCTCCCTCCCTTAAAAGAAATCTAGTCCCGAGATTTAGTTGGATGCTAGAGTGATGTTTGAAAACAGATGTGGATACTTGGCACGAATTTGATCTTTGTGTTCCCATATAAATTTTGGTCCTCTTTTAGAGTTCCATCTTACTTTGACTATAGGAATACGACTTTGTTTCAGTTGTTTGACTTCTTGATCCATGATCTCTATTGGTTCTTCCACAAACTTAAGCTTGTCATCGAGCCGAAGCTCTTTCATTGGAATGACAAGAGATTCGTTAGACATACATTTCTTTAGATTAGAAACGTGGAAAGTACTGTAGACATTACTGAGTTCTTTAGGAAGCTCTAGTTTGTATGCCACTGGTCCAATTCGTTCAAGGTTTTTGAATGGTTCAATTTAACGAGGGTTAATCTTTCATCGCTTTCCAAAACGAATGACACCTTTTTAAGGTGATGCTTTCAACATAACACGATCTCCAACTTGAAATTATAAAGGCTTTCGTCTTATATTGGCATAACTTCTCTGTCGATCTCTTGTAACTTGCAAGCATTGTCAAATTTGCACTATCTTCTTGGTGGTTTCATGAATTATTTCTGGTCCTGTAAGTTGAACATCTCCAACTTCGGTCCAGCAGACAGGTGATCTGCACTTTCAACCATAAAGTGCCTCGAATGGCATTGCCTTAATACTGGCATGGTAACTGTTATTGTAGGAAAATTCTACCAATGGTAAGTGTCTTTCCCATCCTTTTCCAAAATCTATAACACAGGCTCGAAGCATATTTTTGAATGTTTGGATGGTTCTTTCACTTTGTCCATCGGTTTCGGGATGATATGCCTTACTCATTTCTAATTAAGTACCAAAAGCATTCTGTAATGATTGCCAGAATCTGGATGTGAAATTACTGTCACGATCCAAGATGATGGATATTGGTACTCCATGCCATGAAACAATTTCTTTGATATACAACCTTGTAAGGGTTTCAATACTATCCGTTGCTCTGGTAGGGATGAAATGTGCTAATTTGATAAGACGGTCGACAATGACCCAGATTGTGTCATGTACGCTTGATGTTTTGGGAAGTTTTGTGATGAAATCCATTGTTATTCTCTCCCATTTCCACATAGGAATCTCTAGTTGTACCAGTAAACCGGATGGCTTTTGACATTATTCTTTAACTCTAAAGCATGTTAAACACTTGCCAACATACTCAGCGATGATTGCCTTTATGTTAGGCCACCAATAGAGTTTCTTTAGATCCTGATAAATTTTGTCAGAACCTGGGTGAATGGAATACTTTGATTTATGGGACTCATGCATGATCAAGTCTCTTAGATTACCAAAGAGTGGTAACCAACTTCGGTTCTTAATATAACAAGTTCCATTAGGACATACTTCAAATGCTTTGTCCATTCCTCATAAGTTCTCAGCCTTGATGTTTTCTTCTTTGAGTGCTTCGGTTTGAGCTTCGAGAATTTGTGATGGTAATTTTAGATGAATGGTCATAACTAATGATCTAACTCAGAGTGGTTTGATTTGTTCCTTCCAGCTTAAGGCATCTGCTACAACATTTTCCTTTCCAGGATGGTAGCAAATTTCACAATCGTAATTTACAAGCAATTCTAACCAACGACGTTGTCTCATGTTCAACTCTTTCTGTTCAAGGATATGCTAAAGACTTTTATAATCAGTGAACACTGTACACTTTGTGCCATATAAATAGTGTCTCCAAATTTTAAGAGCGAACACAACTGCTCCTAATTCGAGATCATGAGTGGTGTAGTTTTCTTTGTTAGGCTTGAGTTGTCAGGATGCATATGCAATAACCTTTTCCCTTTGCATTAACACAGCTCCCAGACCTTGATGGGATGCATCACAGTAAACAACAAAATCGTCATTTCCGCTAAGATTGGAGCTTCACATAGCTTCTGTCTTAGTAGTTGGAAGGCTGACTCTTGGTCTTCTCCCTAGATATACTTCTTGTTTTTCTGGGTTAAATTAGTCAAGGACTTTGCAATCTTTGAAAAATCTTTAATAAATCTCCGATAATAGCCAGAAATTCCTAAGAATTGACGTATATCTATGGGTGTAGTAGGAGATGCCTAATTTTTAACTGCTTCAATTTTAGTGGGGTCAACATGAAGTCCTTGACTACTGGTGCCTAATGTGTTTCAAAAGCCTTAAATTTATAAGACTGAAAATACCGAACAATTATATGGAAACACACGGGTAAAAATATAACCCACGTATGGAGTATAATTTTTTTAGGTAAGACCAGGTCGTCCACAGGGATTAGAGTAGTGTTCGAATAATCAGAAAGAAAATAGACTTTAACAATTTTGAAAATAACTTTAGTTTTATCAACGATAATAAAGATGACTACTCGGATAGTTAAGAATAATTTATAAGTGTTGAAAATGATTTGACCTTGATGATGGGACTTTAATTTATGAAAATGATTTCTCGTCAGAAAATGTTTTTACGAATTAAATTGATTAACTTAAGACTTATATTTAGTTAACTAGACCAAATGTGTCACTCAAATAATCCAGTTGTTATTATATCAAAACTTATTTTGTTTACTCAATATCTACGTAAGTAGATTTCTCAGCAAATACAGTTAAAGACCATATACAAATCTTTAAATCTCATAGATCATAACGGTTCTTTTAACCTATACCGATAGGATTATTTAATCTAAGTTGTTATGCTAATTAGATAAGATAAGATATAACTTGGTTGCAACATAAGCTTAAGTTTTAAAACGATACAAAATCTTCAAACACATTAATTCATTATAGTAACTTCATCCGAGTAGGTTCTCATGAGAGGAATTAGCCTCTCATGGCTAAGGAGTTCATAACAAAAGTAGATTTTACACAAACTTCCATTATTTGAATAACTAATTAGGAAACCATCTTCGTTCTTGATTGTTAGATCTTTCTCTTTAACTTAGGAGGTGTTTCTTGGTGTTTTTGGTGAAAGGAGAGAAATATGTATGCGTTAAAGATGATTGATGAAGAGAGAATGGAGAGAATGGGATGTTTTGAGGATGCAAATTCGTCCTATATGTATAGGCAAGATTGGGTGCAAAGTGCGGCGTACTTAGGAAAAAGTGCAGCGAACTTTGGGAGTTAATGCGATTACATTTAATGACTTTTACTGGAAGTGCGGAGCACTTGCAAATAAGTGTGGCGGTTTTGAGGAGTTAATGCAGATGCATTATTAGACTTTAATTCTTCAAAATTTAAGAGAATGTGTGGCGCAAAATATTATAAGTGTGGCGGTTTTGGGTTTCAGGGGAAAGTGCAACGCATAATTTAGGAAGTGCGGCGAACTTCTTGAACTTTGGCTAGAAATCTTTTCTTTTCTTGTATTCGTCTCCCAAAGTGTATAGATTCACGAGCTTGGGTCTCTAGAGTCTTCAAGTGAACCTATAAGAAAATTCAAGCTTAATTAAGTACCAAAAGTTCACAAGAAATGGTAGAATAAATAACGCCATAGAAACGTGTATAATTTGGGCGTTATCAAATCCCTCCACACTTAGCTTATTACTTGCCCTCAAGCAATGGAAGCAAAAATAAAATCATTTGTCGTGACATGGAGAAATTTTTTATTTTTAAGAGAGTTTGCATATTAGATAACTTTTCAGGCATATACATATAACATAGCACCTCACATGGGAATAGTGTTTGATTTTAAATTCATTCAGCCACTCAGGTAGGGTTTAAATATGTTTTTGTGAAGAACACTTAATTTGCACGGACATAATCTAGACAGCTACCATAGGCTTGTACTTAACACATAAACCTGACCGAAGGGTGGAACTTGGGTACTAAAGAGGATCCAATCTTCATGCGCCGAACATAAGCCTTTATTTCTTTTAAACTATTATAACTCATATAGAACTTCTTTTTTTCATGATTACAACTAAGGCTTAGCACAAGACTTTCTTCATTTAACTTTCAGATATTTCAGCAAACATAGATTAAAAGAGCTGATGCGTGAATAAGAACTTTACGAGATACATTTCATGTGATAGGCTTCGGTCTAGTAAATGATGATTAAGCACAAGTTCTAGAGCTTCTAAATTACTGGCTCTCTCAAATGTAGTTTTCAACCAATACCAATATTTCAGAAAAGGTGACAAAGACCATACGTATACATCTGTATCGACGGAATAGACACATATGACTGCAAATCTAACCTTACTCGAAAACAAGCATAAAAGATCAATTATCTTAGGTACCAAAGGTGGATACCTGAATATTTTTAAGGCTTAGATTTCTTACAATTTAGTGGATTAGGGTGTGCTAGCTATAATGTCAATCTGGTTGTATTTGCCTTACTAAGAACATTTTTTTAATTTCAAAACATATAATAAAATATTAGTTAGAAAAAGTTTAATAGAAAAAATAATGCAAACATGAGTTAAAAATATATTATTTTTTCTATTTGCTCCCCTCCACAACTTAATGTTGACCAATTGCCCTCAATGTGATAACTGATAATAGAGATAAAATAGAGAAAATTAAAGGAAAATGGTACTTCCCGGGGCATAGAGAAATGCATAGCTGTAAGCTAATCTTGAGCATACGTCGTAATTTTCTACATCTTTTAAGCTAGAGTACCTGCTTAAGAGTAAAACAAAAAAGCAATAAAGAGAAAGATTTTTTATGATTTTTTTTTAGATATAAAGATATTAGTAGAGGATTGGGGAGGAAATCCTCAAACATTTAAGTGAAGCATAGGTTGCCTCCCGAGAAGTGCTTAATTTTTTTATGAGAGTCGTTAGCTAGACTCGTATTTCAGGGGTCATTTGTTTGGGAAAAAGGGAGTGACTGTTTCCCTTAGGTCATTATATTCTTCATGATATAGTTTGAGTCAGTGACCATTGACTATGAACGTCTTTCCATCTTTTCCATAAAGTTCAACATATCCGGATAGATATTGATGTTTCACTACATAAGGTCCCAACCATCAAGATCTAAGTTTCGGTTTTTTAAACTTGTATTTTGAGTGAATATAGTAGGAACTTTATTTCCTTGCTTGAATTCCTTTCTCATTTGTAATTTTCTGTCATGCCAGACTTTGGTTCTTTCCTTGTATAGGCGAGAGTTTTCATATGCTTGGTATATAAGTTCGTCTAACTCGTGCAATTGGAACATTCTTTTCTCACCAGCAGCGATTAAATCTGGGTTGCAATTCTTCAATGCCCAGTATGCACGGTGTTTAATTTCAAATGGTAAATGGCAATTCTTTCCATATATTAGTTTGTATGGCGTGGTACCAGTAGGTGTTTTGTAGGCAGTGCGAAAAGCCCACAGAGCATCATCAACTTTTCTTGACCAAATAGGAGGATTGTCTTTCACAGTTTTTTTCAAGAATTCTTTTAATAGCCCTATTCGTGTTTTCAACTTGACCACTAGTTTTAGGGTGATAAGATGTAGAGAAATGGTGGTTAACTCCATACTTTTCATGGTTTTTTCCATTATTTTTGTTACATAAGTGAGTACCTCGATCGCTGATTAGAGCTTTGGGCATTCTGAAATGGCAGAATAGTCTCTTCAGAAAGACGATTACTACTCAGGCGTCATTGGTTGGTAAAGCTTGAGCTTCGGTCCATTTAGATACATAATCTATGGCGACTAGAATGTATTCAAACTTATATGATTTCGGGAACGGTCCCATAAAGTCGATACCCCATATGTCAAAAATTTCACATACTTAAAAGTTGTTCAAGGGCATCTCATCACGTTTTGATATATTTCCTGTCTTTTGGCATGCTTCACATAAGCCGGCTAGAGTATGAGCTTCTTTGATGATTGTTGGCCAGTAAAATCCTGAATCAAGGACTTTTTTAGCAGTTATGTTGGGTCCATAATGTCCACCAGTTGGTCCGTGGTGACATTTATCTAAATTGGTTCGGGTTTCTCGTCCAGATATACAACGTCTGATCATACCATCGGAACATACTTTAAAAAGGTAAGGTTCCTCCCAAAAGTAGTGTTTGAGGTCAAAGAAAAATTTATTCTTTTGTTGATATGTCCCCTTTTGGTATAATATTACCGACTAGGTAGTTTGCAAAGTCTGCGAACCATGGTTCGTCTTTGGTGTTGATTTCCATAAGAGTTTTTCTGGGAAAGTTATCATCGACTTCACTATCATCGCTTGTCTCATTGTTTTCAAGTCGGGATAAATGATCGGCTACAACATTTTTGGTACCTTTTCTATCTTTGATTTCTATATCGAATTCTTATAGCAGTAAGATCCATCGAATAAGGCGTGGTTTAGCATCTTGCTTCTTAAATAACTTCCTTAGAGCTAAATGATCGATATGAACAATAGTTTTTGAAAGAATAAGATATGATCTGAATTTGTCAAATGCAAAAACTACAGCCATAAGTTCTTATTCTGTTACGATGTATTTTTGTTGAGCGAAATTAAGGGTTTTGCTTGCGAAGTAGATCAGATGAAAGTTTTTACCATCTTTTTGACCTAAGATGGCTCCTACAGTAAAATCACTTGCGTCACACATAAGTTCAAACGAAAGATTCCAGTTCGGGCTTACGATCACAGGAGCACATGTGAGTTTCTCTTTTAATGATTCAAAAGCTTTTTGCTATTCATCGAAGAATTCAAATGGAGTATCTTTTTCGAGAAGTTTAGTTATCGGTCGAGCAATTTTTGAGAAGTCTTTAATGAAATGTTAGTAAAAACCAGCATGTCTGAGAAAGCTTCTAACACCTTTGATATTAGTAGGGGGTGGAAGTTTTGAGATCACATCAATTTTTGCTTTGTCGACTTCAAGCCCAGCACTGGATACCTTGTGCCCGAGTACAATTCCTTCTTTGACGGGACAATTTTCCTAGTTTAGGACGAGATGAGCGTCTTTACAATGTTAGAGCATTTTATCAAGGTTGTTTAGGCATGTGTTGAAAGAGTTTCTAAAGACGGAGAAATCGTCTATCAATACTTTGACTGATTCTTCGATCATATCGTGAAAGATTGCCAACATACACCTTTGAAATGTGGCAGGGGCATTACATAGCCCGAAAGGCATTCGCCTATAAGCGTATGTACCGAAAGGACACGTGAATGTTGTTTTTTCTTGATTATTAGGATCGATAGGAATTTGAAAATACCCAGAAAAACCATCGAGGAAACAAAAATATTTATTTCCTGCGAGTCTTTCTAGCATTTGATCCATAAATGGTAAAGGAAAATGATCTTTTACGGTTGCTTCATTAAGTTTACAATAATCGATGCATACTCGCCAACCTGTAATGGTTCTTGTTGGAACAAGTTCATCATTTTCGTTGGTGACAATTGTAATACCACCTTTCTTTGGTACACAGTGGATAGGACTAACCCAAGGACTATCGGCAATTAGATAAATTATGCCGGTATCCAAGAGTTTTACGATTTCTTTTTTGACAACTTCCTGCATGTTTGGATTTAACCTTCTTTGTTTTTGGACAACAGGTTTCTTATCATCCAGAAGTTGTATCTTGTATTTTCAAAATGATGGGCAAATACCAGGAATATTTGTTGTTTTCCAAGCAAAAGCTTGCTTGTGCTTTTTAAGGACAGATATGAGTTTGGTTTTCTTTTCTTTGAATAGCTGAGATGATATGATAACAGGAAGAAAAGAGGGTTCTTCCAGGAATACATATTCTAGATTCTCAAGAAGGGGTTTAAGTTTAAGATCCATAAGAGGTTCTTCGAGAGATTTTTGATCTTATAATCAGTATTGATGGTGATTTTTTCGAATGGCGGATTTTCGGTATCGGATTCAACGTCAGAGTTTTCATAGGCAGTCATTGCCATGAATTCATCAAATTCAACAAATATTTCTTCTTCGAGAAGGGTTCCTTCAATGGAATGCAGAATTTTACTACCTTCATTTAGAAGAGCGTTGAAATCTTCTTCTAAGATTTCATCGATGACATCGTTACTAAAACATGTATCATCGTTTGAATAGGAGTGTTTCATTGCAGAATCGATATTGAAAATCATTCATTCAGTTCCAACTCCAAGGTTGAGTTATTTCTGTTTAACTCGAATTACTGCGTCAGTAGTGTGAAGAAAGGGTCGTCCCAAAATAAGTAGAACTTTACTATCTTCTTCCATTTCGAGAATAACGAAATGAGCAGGAAAGGTGAATTTACCAACTTCAACGAGCATATGTTCAGCTATTCCAACAGGGTGTTTGAATGATTTGTCAACTAATCTTACGCTTATTTTAGTAGGTTTAAGATTTTTGAGAGATAATTTGGCATATAGTGAATATGGCATAAGGTTAATCCTAGCACCAAGGTCGGCTAAGGCATTGCAGGAGAAAGTTTTGTTGAAATTACATGGAATAAGAAAACTTCCGGGGTCTCCGAGTTTAGGTGGAACTTTGTTTTGGATCATTGCTAAACTTTCGTCACTTAAGAAAGCGGCATAAATTTGTTCGATTTTATGTTTGTTGCTTATGAGTTCCTTGAGAAATTTTCCATAATTAGGCATTCCGGCCAAGACATCGATCCTTTAATTAGCGATTCGGCATAAGACATCGGTGGTATGGTACATTGATTCGAACTACGCGGATTACGTCTAGAAATTTTTCGTATTGAGCTTCCTTTTTTTCTTTCCTTAGACGTTGAGGATACGGGATATTTGGTTTGTGTGGTTTGGGTAATGTAGTTTCCTTGACTGGTTTTGGATTTTGAATTTTCGGTTGTGGTGTAGGTTCTTCGTCTTCTTCATCGCTATTGTCGAATATGATGTTAGGGTTTTCAAGGATTAGTTTGTTGATCATTTGAGTTCACTGCGTGGTCTGTAGGGATTTACCAATTCTTGTGAATTCGGCTTTCTACAAGGCTCATTGCGGAGATTGTGGTGGTGGTTGACTTTGAAATTGTGTCCTTTTGGGTTTGGTTGAGTGTTACTAGGAAGGTTCAGATGGGTCGACATATTGCTTGTCAGCAAGTATGTCGAACTTGGTGTCAAGGTTTTTTGAATTGAAGCTCTGATGATTTTTGGAAAACGGTTTCGGCAACGGTTTCGAGTTGAGTTTTAAGATCCATGAATGTTTCTTTGATGAAAGCGTTGGTCGATTGCTGAGATTTCATGAAATCATTGAATTGTTTTTGAAGATCGTATGGTTTATCATCAGTATTAGATCAGTAGTTGTCTCGATTGTAACTACTTCGTTTGTTTGAACGCCAATTATCGCGATTCGAGTCTCGGTCGTGGTAATCATTGTAAAAATGAGTCTTACGAAAAGTTTGCATGAATTTGGCTTCCTCCTCACGGGACATAGGTATATCATCTTCTTTTAGATCGGGTTTTATTTTTTTAGAATGGGTTTGGAGTTCTTTATACTGAGCATCCATTTTCAGGGTCATGACATCCATTCAGGCCATAATTTTGTCAGTATTGGAATTACTGCTACCTTCATCAGTGAAAGCAACGGTTTTTTTAAGAGATGGTTTGGTTTTTTGTTTTTTAGCCCAGTCGAGCTTGAGTAAGACTTTATCTTCCAAAAGCTAATAAGCTTGATTTGGTGTTTTATAGAGGAAACTACCACCAGCTGCGGAATTTAGAACTTCTTGGGTTATTTCGCTTAGACCATGATAGAAGATTTTGATAATGTTGCCTTTGGACAGATTGTGACCATGACAGTTTCGGAGCATTTCCTTCATACGAAGCCAAGCGTCGGTTAGAGATTCGTTCTCGTGTTAAGAGAAAGCTCGAATTTCTTCGAGGAGTCTGTCGAAAAGAGGTTGGGGAAAGAAACGGCTAATGAAAGCCATTCGAAGTTCATCCTATGTTTCTATAGTTCCTTCGTTGAGTTCGTCCAGCCATGTTTTTGCTTCTCCAGTAAGTGATAGGGGAAACATCATTAGGCGAACGGCTTCATTTTCAGTATCTCTGTATTTAAACATATCACAGATTCCGAGGAATTCATGAATGTGTTTATGAGGATCGATTTTGGTTCTTCCATCAAATTGGTTTCCTTTGACAAGAGTCAAGTGGTTACCTATGATAGCAAATTCGTTAGCAATTTTAGGAATAGTGATTGCAGAACCAAGAGTCGGAGTGACAACATGGTTAGCAGCCCACATGGGTTCATCATCCATTGGGTAAAGGTTTTCATGAGAAACTATAAAGTGACGGACGTGGTTGATGTCGAGAATTGGTGGATAGACAATTCTCAGGTTATTAAGTGGATTGTTTCTTTGATCGAATGGAACTCTTCTGTTTCGTCTATAACGTCTTCGATTCAAAGTACGTTCAGGTTCAAGTAATGGTTCAACAAGTTCAGAATTGGAAGCACGTGTATGCATCCAAAGGAGAATTTGTTCGGGTCAGTTTGCCAAAAAACTATACGGCGATTTGAAAAAGAGGGGGAGTTAAAGAGATTTTCCAGAGTTTGACTACAGAACAACTAAGAAATCCCCAGCAACGGCGCCAAAAACTTTGATGTGTTTCAAAAGCTTTAAATTTATAAGACTAAAAATACCGGACAATTATATGGAAACACACGGGTAAAAGTATAACCCACGTATGACGGGTAAAAGTATAACCCACGTATGCAGTATAATCTTTTTAGGTAAGACCAGTTCGTCCACAGGGATTAGAGTAGCGTTCGAATAATCAGAAAGAAAATAGACTTTAACAATTTTGAAAATAACTTTAGTTTTATCAATGATAATAAAGATGACTACTCGGATAGTTGAGAATAATTTATAAGTGTTGGAAATGATTTGACCTTGAAGATGGGACTTTAATTTATAAAAATGATTTCTCGTCAGAAAACGATTTTACGAATTAATTTGATTAACTTAAGACTTATAATTTAGTTAACTAGACCATAATGTGCACTCAAAAAATTCCGTTGTTATTATATTCATAACTTATTTTGTTTATAAATTTATGAAGTGGAATTTTCTAGCACAACGTTATAGACCATAGAAAAATTTTAAAAAACCACATAGATCTTAAGGATCTTTCCGACCTATTACCGAATATGATTATCTAATCTAAGTTGATAGCAATAATAGTTAAGTTAAGATTATAAACACGGTTTGCAACATAAGCTTAATATTTAAAACGATCAAAATCATACAAACACTTATTCATTATCGTAATTCACGAGTAGTCATGTGTGGAATTAGCCTCTCATGGGCTAGGTAGTTTCATAAGAAAAGTAGATTTTACATAAACTTCCATTATTTCAATAACTAATTAGGAAACCATCTTTGGTCTTGATCGTTAGATCTTTCTCTTCAACTTAGGAGGTGTTTCTTGGTGTTTTTGGTAAAAGGAGGGAAATATGTATGTGTTAGAGATGATTGATGAAGAGAGAATGGAGAGAATGGGATGCTTTGAGGATGCAAATTCGTCCTCTATTTATAGGCAAGATTGGGTGCAAAGTGCGGCGCACTTAGGAAAAAGTGCATCGAACTTTGGGAGTTAATGCGATTAAATTTAATGACTTTTACTAGAAGTGCGGCGCACTTGCAAATAAGTGCGGCGGTTTTGAGGAGTTAATGCAGGTTCATTTATTAGACTTTAATTCTTCAAACTTTAAGAGAATGTGCGACGCACAATATTATAAGTGCGGCAGTTTTGGGTTTCAGGGGAAAGTGCGGCGAACAATGTAGCAAGTGTGGCGGACTTCTTGAACTTTTGCTAGAAATCTTTTCTTTTCTTGTATTCGTCTCCCAAAGTGTATAGATTCATGAGCTTGGGTCTCTAGAGTCTTCAAGTGAACCTATAAGCAAATTCAAGCTTAATTAAGTACCAAAAGTTCACGAGAAATGATAAAATACACATAAATAACGCCATAGAAACATGTATAATTTGGGCGTTATCAGTGCCGCTCCTGGAATTAAATCAATTTGGAATTTTACTTGGCGAACAGGAGGAAGGCCAAGTAGATCTTCAGGAAAAACTTTCAAAAATTCTCTGACTACTGGTATGTCTTCCAGTCATTTTTCATCAGACTTCTTCTCTATTACTTAATCTATGGAAACTTGACATCCCCTAGATATATAACTTTTAGTTTTTATAGAAGATATGAGGCTTAGTTGAGTTTTACTTCGATCACCTCGGATGATTAAAGTTTCATCTTTGATTGGGATGCGGACAACTTTCTCGTCACATATAAATCTAGCATGATACTTGGATAACCAATCCATACGAATGACGACGTCGAAACTACCGAGTTTGATCGGCATAAGATCAATTTTGAAAGGTTGGTTTAACAAGGTCAGGGTGCAACCCTGGATAACGGTATTTGTACTTACTAGGTTTTCGTCAGCCATTTCGATATTGTAAAAGGTATCTATTGTAATGTGTGGAATATTTAGCATAGAGTCAAGAGATATGGATATGAAGCTTTTATCGGCTCCAGAATTAAATAATACTCTAGCTAGATGTTGGTTTAGAAGGAACATACTCGTGACTACATTCGGGTCTTGGTGACCATTCATATCCCTTAGCATGTAGGCTCTTCCCTGGGCATTGTTGGTGGTGGTCTTTCGGCACTGATTTGCATAATGCCCTTTCTCTCCACAGGCATGACAAGTAACTGTCACTGGTAGCAGATTACTTACAGTGGCTGGCCCTTTGTTTTTACAGTTTTTGGTCAGATGGCCCACCTTGTTGCAAGTATTACACTTGACCGTGCAAGGTCCTATGTGATTCAGAGTGCATTTCTTACACAAGGGATGGTTTCCAGTATACCCGTTGTTTTTAGTTGGGGTGGCAGCATAAGCCCTGAAGGTTTCCTGTCTTTTGTTCTGTTATGGTTGGTGATTATTGTAACGGTTGTTGGTGTTGGTGTTATTGTAGTAGTTGTTGAAAGTTATTCTGTCGTCAAACTTTCATTTATGATCACTTGATACTTGCACCGGAGTGTGCTTTGTTACCTGATCCATTAGCCTCTGGGCTATGTTAATGGCCTCCTTTAGAGTTTAAGGTTTAGAGGCGGTAACATTCCTTTCAATACTTCGAGGCAATCCCCCGATGAAAACTTCCATCATTTTCTCAGAATCTGGCACCATAGTGTGACATAAGGTTGCCAATTCTTGGAATCTTCTCACATATGTCTTGAGATCATTCGCCTTCACAATCAAATGGTAAAATTCGTCTTCTATCTTTTAGACCTCAGTTCGAGGATAATACTTCTTTATCAAAAGCTTCTTGAATTAAACCCATGTAATCTTGTAAGTTTCTTCTATCCCAATAGGTTGGGCAAAAGAATTCCACCAGGATAGAGCTTCTTCAGTTAAAGTACCAGTAGCAAACTTCACCTTGCAGTCTTCGGTATAGTTGCTACGGGAAAACACTGATTCAATTCGCTCAAACCAGCGGATAAGTCTAACAGCTCCTTCTGAACCTTTAAAATTGAAAGGTTGGCAGCTTATGAACTCTTTGTAGCCACATTTTCTTGCTACAAGCGCTTCTCTTTCTCTGGTGTTCCTATTGGTATTGTCAGCATTTGCCATTGTTGCAGCTTGTGCTTCCAGATCTGCGGAAACACTGTCAGCAACTAGTTTCCTGATGGCAGCCTGAGTCATGGCTAGTGCTTCAGATGTTGATGTCCTTTTAGGAGGCATTCTATCAACATAAGACAACACGTAATAAGAATGATATCACAAGTCTTTCCTTAAAATGTAATGCTTATTTTTGAACTTTAGGCATTTTTAACAATAGTGATATTAAAATCATAGATGCTTATTTGATATGAATTCTAACAAGCATCAGCCTTATTAGGTTTCTCAGGGCCTAGTTTATTTTCTGGGGGTCACGGTAAGATTCATAATGATATCTAACTTTGTGAAGTTAACTTTATCAAAAGGATAGTCTAGAGGTGGTGGTTTAGTTGACCTAACCAGTAATGAAGATTCTAATGATGAAGACGAAGATGATGAGAAATCGTATTATAGGATATAGGATGAATAAAATCAGTATCATAAAACAACAAGGTATAATGGGATTGCCACTATATTATATCATAAACAACTTGCCTTCGTACTTTACATAGTCAAAATTTGACAAGTGTTGTTATTTATACCACACATCCCGTGGCTAGGTTATAACAAAAGCTATAACTAGAATCTAATCTAGTAGTCCGATGGTCCTTCCTGGCTGTTCTTGTGTTCATAGATTACATCCAGAAGACTTTCCTTATCTGCTTGGTGACGAACCTGGATATCTTCGATGATTTGTTCTGGATTAGCAATCCTGAAGCGAGCGAGAACAATCTTGTTGTTATTTCCCATTTGCTTTCTTTGAAGTCTAGCAATTTAAGTACGAGCTTCTTGGAGTTTAGTTTCCAGATTATTAAAATCTGGTTGTATGATCACCCGATCTTTTCCAAGACCTTCTATTTGTCTTCCATGTGTTTTATGCGGTCAAGAGAGAGCTCATCTAGGTGATTCAAAATTTCCTCAATTTGTTCCTCGTGACGTTCCAAACTCGTCTTATGAGAACTTTCTCCTATCTCAAATTCTTAAGGTGGGGCAGAAGTAGAGGAGGATGATCGATCACGGCCTCATTTCTTAGGTGGCAATAATTCCTCAGGAAGAAAGAATTCTTGAGGATTAAACATTGGTGATAACATTGGACATGGAGGCACAATAGTTGGTGGTGGAATAGGTGATTCTTTAGTATAATATGCTTGCATGACCTTCATATAAGGGTCATCATGAAAAAGTGAAAGAGTTGGTGAAGCTATTGGAACTAAACCAAATGAGTTATTTGAAGAGCTAGAATAAGTATTTCCTGATAAAGCTGGGACATAGTCTAGGGAAGCCGGGATATAGTCCGGAAAGTTAGAGGAAAAAGAATCCTCAATATCAGAAGTAGAGTGGTTGGGAGAAGACATCACTCTGTTAACAACCCAGCGGTAAATAACATAAGTTATTTATATAATAGTATAATAGTTATGTACTTTTACATACTATTCAGGAGATATAGTGGCATGGAGGGATTTCTTGGATGGAAAAAGAAAAGTAGTTATAGTTAAGGTTTCAACCTTGTTCTCTATAACCATGGCTCTAATACCAATCTATAACACCCTAATTTTGACAAATATAGCAGCAGAAGCTAATCTGGGGTATTACTTCATAGTACAACAGTCATGATTATACAAAATGACTCATAAAGAGACGTTCTTAGAAAATTTAGTTATCATTCTGATGTGCGCTAAAACACACATTGTTTATACCCCGTAAAAGACTATTAATCGGACTAAAAATACTAAAATATTCTTAATTATCTTGCAAATATGTTTGTTAAGTATTTTTATGTCTTGCGGGTAAAAATGATTGAAAACAATGCAAAAACGGGTATTTACTGGTTCGTCGCGATCAAGAGTGCCTATTATTCAAAATTAAGACAAAGTCGTGAAAAGTCTCCAAGCATGCCTTTGAAAAGAGCACGAAAATTCGAGTCAAACAGTGCCTTCATCTTTTATTGAGCCGGCCCGACACCATCTATATAGGCCGAACCGACCCATACTTGTTTAATATAAGTTTCAGCCCAAGCTCATATGTTTGTCCAGCCCGCACAGCCCAATTCATTTATGTTGGCCCAACAATAAAATACAAATTAAGCCCAGGTGGATTTTGGCTTAAGACTAAAGACTATACAAAACGGAGCTTCTTATCTTTTTAGTCATTTTGATTGTCATTTTTATTTTCTTATCTTTTTCGTCTTTTATTAGTTAGGTAGAATAGAGCAGACGTGTGTACCAACAGATCTTATCTTTTCATTCTATATTATTTTTTTATGTTTTCATTCGCAGGGAGGATATTATTTTTCATACCTCAATTTTGTTTGATTACTGTTCATTTTCTTCTTTTTAGTTTCGAAGATTTAGAGTAGGATAGAATAGATTAATATTACGAGTAGCAGTAGTAGTATTTTTCTTCACATCATTGTCTTGTTATTCTATTTTTTTTCTCCTTATCGAAGCCATCAACAAATATGGAAGTGGTTATATCTTAGATTTAGGAATTCAGTTTGTAGCTAGTTTGGTTTGGTTTGGATTTTGTTTGATGAGGTTAAGGTGTAAAAAGAGAGAGTTGGTTTGATTTGTTATTCGGCATGTTAGCTTATTTTCGTTTGGAAATTATGGCGTTATGGATTGGGATTGGATTAGTTTTGTTTTATTTCGCACTATGGAGTATGCGTTCATATCTATTGTCTCCGGGTCACGTCGAGCTAATTCCGGGTTTCATCTTTTTCTTATCTCTTTTATTTCTTTATTTTATGCTTATCTCCATTTTTACCTTAATCATTATTATTGTTGCTTTAGTTGTTATCCGTATTGTTGTTTTATTCGTTTCTCATAGTGTAGTTATGATGTTTAGCGAGTAGTTTAATCATATGCTTGTTAAGTAAATTGGTGAATAGTGAATTAAGTGTGGAATTTAATAAGTTAGTAGTGATTAATAATTTCGCAAAAATTATTTAGTTTAGTGTTTTATTTGATCAAACGGGCAAAAGCCGTAAGATTAAGTAGGCATTAAACTAGTAATTAATATCTTGATAAAAATATGTTTTCAATATTAAGCCAACGTTTTGAGGAAACGATTATTTTGACGTATATTAATTCGTCATTAAGATCTAAAACTTCACACTTAAGAATCTATTCACTTTTACTTGACAAGAATATTTCTTTATATACTTTTCATCTTATTAGCTTGCCTGTTAATTAGTTTAATCTAGTTTATCGCTATCTTTAGTTTTAATTAAAAAACAAAAATTAAAAGATATTCAAGCATTAAATTGGAAACATTTTTGTGAATTTCAAATTCAACTCTCGTTGGGATACGACTCCGGGAGATTTAATTATTACTTTTTCTAAAGTGATTCTTATTTCTAACGGGATACTTGATTTTATATACATACGGCTAGTACGTATTTATACAAAATCAAAAATGGCGCCGCTGCCGGGGAGAGTTGTACGATTTTTACGTTGTGTTTCGTGTTAGTGCCTTGAAGATCCTTTCTCTTTTGAAAGTTTATTTTCGTATCTAAAAAAAATATAAAAACCAAAAAAAAATTATATTTTATATTTATATATTATATTAAAATATCAAAAATATTTTTCTTTTATTATTTTTATAAAAATAAAAAAAATTAATTTAAAATTAAAAATATTCTCCTTTATCCTTTTAATTCATTTAATTCTTTATCCTCTTCTATTGTTTAATTCTTCATCATGTCTTCGTATAACCATTTTGGTTGCTCGTGTTGTGGAGGTCCGTTTGATGGTGGAAACTGTCCTGTCTGTAGCAGTGTAGGATCCGAAAATGAGTTTGTCTATGACCCAAATCCTTATTCTTATAATGATACTCCCAACTTCTTCAACCAACCTCCACAGCACCAATACGATACATACTCGTGTGTGTTTTGTGGAGGGAACCCTCACCCGGGTTTTGATTGTCAAACAGAGAACACGCTCATCTTTGATCAGGGTGCCTGTTACAATCAAGACTTTGGTTTTAACCAACCTTCATTCTATTCTCCGAGTCAGCCACAACAGTTTGACTGTTGTGAGTTCTATGGAGGTCCACATTATAGTAATGATTGCCAAGCAGGGATCATGCCCATCTATGATCAGGGTCCTTGTTACAATCAAAACTTTAGTGATAACCAACCTCCATTTTATTCTTCGTATCAACAACAGCAGTTCGACTGTTGTGAGGTCTGTGGAGGTCCCCATTATAGCCCTGATTGTCAAACCACGAACCAGTTTGTTTATGAGCTTAATCCTGGTAACAATTATGATTTTCCTTATTTTGACCAACCTCCACAGTACCATATTGACCAGTCACCCCCTCAGGATTTGGTTTTTGATAGTATGATGCATACATGTAGGGAAAATAACTGTATTTTATAGGAAATGCTTAGAACTTAAATACCCAATTCGCCTATTGTTCTAAAAGAACCTGAGGGGAGTAACAATTACACGGAAGTAACTTATGACAAGGAGCAATGTTTAAGTGATCATTATACCACTCTTGTCACACCTCCTGCATACATACGATCCATACCTTTTTTAGCTACCATGGAACCTACAGACACCCTCTTAATGGGGGATGAGGTTATTAGCACTATTCCTGTAAGGGAAGATGACGAATTTATAAAATCTAGTGTTGATGATCTTGTCCTAATCCCAAGGGAGACTGAGGTGACATCTGATAGTATTTTAGAGTGTGATATGCCTGCTACTACACCTTTGCCCCCTACTAATAATGGGGAAGTAGATTTTGATATCAATTCACCTTTAGGAGAACAAGTAGTCGACCTTTTCTTGGAGAACGTGGATGTAGCTGATTTACCTAGACATATGGTTAAGCAACTATTTGGTTTTTTACTCAAAAATCCAAGTTTAACCAAAGGAATGTCTGATGAACCTTTAGGTGATGATACAAAACCTAGATCTTTTGATGTGACTTTCTCAAACCCTCTCTTCGACTTTAATGATGATTATACCTTATGTTATGATAATTCGCTTTTTGATGAGGAGTTTGAGGACATTAGTAGTCTGGACCTTCCTGAGTTGACTCTAGTTATTGATGAGCCCACTTTGCTAGTCACATTACCCTTACCGTGTACTGATGTTTTGGGAGATGCTATTGTAGATATCGCCTTGCCTTTAGGAGAGCATTTAGACACCCTCTCAATGGGGGATAGGGAAATTAACTTCAATCCTAGTAGGGACATAAAAGAACTAGAACGTTTACTAGTCGATGACCCTGTCCCAGTCCCAAGAGTGTTTGATGAACCTTTAGGTAATTCTAATTCGATGTCTAGATCATCTGAGACTAGTTACCTTTTTTAGGAGCTCATCGTTGAGTTCGGCCTAGATGATTCAATTCCTACTAAAATTGATGATAGGTATCACGATTCAGAGGGTGTCATTCTTTATTTTGAGCAATTACTTAATGAAGATACATCTTCTGATGTATCTCAAGCATTGTTACCTATAGAGTCCTCCTCACTAGTTCTACCACTTCCCGATCCTAAGCAGATTTGCTTAAGGGAAGTGGAAAGATTTGATCCATTCTTCTCCCTGACACAGTCAGGTGAGGAGACGAGGGTGATGGAGACCTCTTCTTTTGGTTTTCATCATATGCCATCACCCCGTCCTGCTGCATACTCACCTAAGGAGGTGATGTATTGCTATTTCCATCCTCACCTCACATCGGGTGATGGATTTGACCATGGACCTAAAATGAAATAACCCTAGAGTCAAGCTAGAGACTCGAACAAAAACAAGCGCTTCTCGGGAGGCAACCCGTGTCTGTTCTTCTTTCTATTTTCTTAATGAATAAGTGTGTGATTATATAGCCCTAGTGTGGGGGCGTGCTTCTTTCTATGGTATGTGGTTCCGTTTTTGCAGGATTCCTTAAGATCATGAAGACCCGTGCTTGTTTTCAATCCTCCAATCATCCGGTCTTTGATCTTCTGCTTATTTTGGAATCATCAATCCTGATCATGTATATTAATTGTGTTTCCCCTTTCACACTTGGAATTACTAGCATTTGCCTTTTTCGTTGATAAGTGTGGGGGTAAAACCCGACATTTTTGAACATTGAGGCCAATGTTCGGTTCTAAGTGTGGGGGGGAATTCTATCAAAATGTGATCGTACCTGTGCCTATATGTGTTCCCACGCAACCCCGTTTTGACCAAAATTTTAAAATTTTATTGTTCATTAGCTAAAAAAAATATTAATGATGATGAAAATATAAAAATGTTAGTAATAAGTAGGCCCGTAGAACTTGGTAGCTTTTGACTTGATCGAGTTTTAAGCTCTAGCTTTCCCCTTAGCTTTCGAGACTTAGCGTTTGCTTAATTTTAAAATTTTGCAAAGAACGAAATATGATAGAGTTAAATATAAGTTGATGCTAAGCGTGGATTAGTTGGATATCTTTAGAGCTCATAGAGGTTAATTGTGGCTTTTTGCTCCCATCAGCTTAATAAACGTTATATAATTGTTGAATAAATAAAGTTTCTTTGGTTTTTGCGATTCTTAGTTTAGATCACTTCGTAGAGATTCCTTCTGGTGAAAGTAAGGTACACATCGAGGTTTTGTCAGTGTTGTGGGGAAATAGACTCCTGGACCATGGTCGGCTCGCATACCGATGTGGCAGTTGTTAAAAGACCACAGGACTTGAAATTTGGCTATAATAATAATAATTATGTAATAAACCGAAGCCGAAATAAGACTTCTGGATCATGGTCGGCTCGCATACCGATGTGACAGTCGTTTAAAGGGTGGAGGTAATAATAATAATAATAAAAACTGTGGGCTGATAAAAGTTTACTGCCTCTTGCCGGCTCACAACCGATGTGGCAGTCTTCTAAATAAGGCACATAGTAATAATAATCCGAGACTGATAAAAGTTTGCTGCATCTTGCCGGCTCACAACCGATGTTGCAGCCTTCTAAAAGGTCGAGGAAATTACCGAGGTCGAAATATGTTTGCTGCATCTTGCCGGCTCACAACCGATGTTGCAGCCTTCTAAAGGACCGAGGTTTAATAATGTTGCAATAATAATAAGTATAAAGCCAAATTTCGACTCCGGGGTTATCTAAATAAAGCCTCCGTCTCTGGACTCGTAGTTGAGTTGTTTCGGATGAAATAAAAAGGATAACCCCTAAATCATGCGAAATTAGAACCTTAATGTGGACCTTATTCTCACCATATCGTCTCTTTAGGAAAGGATTTCAAACTAATTGTGGTCTAAACCGGGTTTACTTTATATTAATAAGGGCATAATTTATTTGTCACCAATAATAATAATAAATGGTCTAAACCGGGCACCTTTATAATAATAAGGCCTTAATATATAAATAAGTGATCTCGTTTCACATTTATCGAATAAAATTCCTTAGAGGAACTAGGAATAAGAGAGCGAAAAGTAGTTGCGTTTACACAATTAGCATTTATGAGTAGTGTTAGCATCTAATGTTATATCCTTGACTGGAAATTATCGTTTTAAAGAGCTTAGTTTCAGATGTGAAAAAATCAAGGATGACGAACTCTCGTTCTTAAAGCATTTTAAATAAATTTTATCTTAGGGAGCGAAAAGTTAAAGTTTTTACTTACACAATTAGCATTTATGAGTAGTGTTTGCATCTAATCTTATATTTGACTGTGATTTCATTTTAAGCTTAGTTTGGGGATTATGAAAAGTCAAGGATAACGAACTCCTATTCTTAAAGCCTTTCAAATAAATCTTATCTTAGTTTTTGTTTTTTAATGGTTAAAACAGGGGTGCATGCAAATTAGATGATTTTTGAACCTTCTTAATGGACCTTTTATGTTCTTGTTTGATTGTGAGGGGTCATAAGTTAAAAGGGGATAAAATTATTTATTTATGGGTTTGCTTTATTTACATTGCGTATGGGACCAGCAATGGCTTAGTGTAGGGGGATATGATGTGTGCTAAAACACACATCATTTATACCCCATAAAACACTAATAAACGGACTAAAAACATGAAATATGCTTAATATTATTGCAAATATATTTGTTTTGTGTTATTATGTCTTCCAGGTACAAATGATTGAAAATGGAGCAAAAACGGTGATTTTCGGGTTCGACTCGATCAAGTTTACTTATTATTCAAGATCAAGACGAAGTCATGAAAATTCCCCAAGCATGCCAATGGAAAAAGCACGAAAAATCGAGTCGGACGGTGCTTTGACTTCTTATTGGGCCGGCCCGACACCATTTATATGGGTCAAACCGACCTATTATTTTTATTAATAACTGCTCTCGGCCCAAATTAGAAGAAAATGTTATGTTAGACTAGCAGCCCAATTCCAAATGGATGCAAATCTGGCCCAACAAGCAAAGACCAAGCCTTATTTTTCCTAATGCTTATAGATAATGCAGAGAACACTAGAGGAATATCTTATCTCACTTTTATTTTATCCTTTAGTTTTCGTTTTTTTTCTTTTTCTTTGTCGAGTAGATTAGATGTAGAGGTAGAAATAGGAGTAGATTAGGTTAAATATCTTTTATGTAATTTTCAATTTCGAATCTTAAGTAATAGTTTAGTTTTGATTTGGTTTGTAATGGATGGTTCGAAGGTTACCAGATTTTTGTGTTTATAATCGAATGTTTGTAGAATAGATTTCCAGGTTTGGTATTGGTATCATTGCTTGTTCTTTCCGTTTTGCTCTTATAATCAAAGCTTATTTCATGATTTCGAATAAGCTTTTATATAGCTTATTCGGTTGTGGTTTAGCTTAAAATTACATTCGGCTTATTAGTTTTAGGTTTTCGATTGTTTAGTTAGATTATTTGAGTTTCGTTTGCTTAGATTCGATTCAAAATCAATTTGAGTAGCATATGTTTAATGCTTATTTCGTTTTGTTTAGTCCCTTTCTAGCTCGATGAGCTTTTAGCTTATTGTTTGAATTTCTTTGAAATTTATAAAAAAAAAACCTTCAAATCTGTTTCATTTCTTTCTGCTATCTTTCTCTACTACTAAAACATAACAAAACGATTTGGGCTCTGCCCCAGTTGCTTCAAACGATTAGAATTAGGGTGTTGGTCATTCAATTTTATAGAAACAAATTTGGATAAATTGATTATTATTAACAGTGTTTTAATGTTTATTTTTGTGACGGAACCGGTTCAACTAAGTGGCGAGGAGCTTAAGGGTTTAATAAGCTAGATAGAATTTGACTATTTTCTTTAGCTTATTAAATCGGTGGTTACTTTTCGATTCGGTTCATCATTCGGTTTTAACTCTTTTCTCTTTTCAATTTTAATTAGTTTAAATTAATAATTAGCTTATTATGTTTACATTTGCTTATTTGATCATTATGCGTAGCGAGTAGTTTATTTGTATGCTTGTTAAGTGACCGTGGAAATTGAGTTAAGTGCGGAATAAAAAGTAAATTGTTGATTAATAATTTTCGGATTATTTAGATTTCCTATTTGAATATTTCAAATGGCAAAAGCTGGAGAAATAATCAAATATCAAATCTAGTAATTAATACTTTTATAAGATATCGTTTTCAAAATAGACCAACGTCGTGAGAAAATAATATTTTTACGGGTGTTAATTCGTCATCATTTAAAGTAATTTGTACCAACATAAAGGCTTGTTTTCAATATAAACCAACGTTGTGAGAAAACGTTTTTTTTAAACGGGTACCAAATTTTTATTATCTCTTTATTTCACATTTAATGATCTTTTCACCTCACTTGACAAGCATATTTTCTAAAGTGATTCTTATTTCTAACGGGATACTTGATTTTATATACATACGGCTAGTACGTATTTATACAAAACCATTAGTCTTTATTAATAAAAAGACTAATGGTGTTAGGGTTTTTGGGTTATTTTTGCAATTTGGTTTAACTTTAAGGGTATTTGTGGGATTTGTCTTCTTGTGAGTTGACTTTGATTGACCAAGGGTTGACTGGAGTTGACTTTTGACCTTTCTTGCAATTAAATCCTCGGCTCTTGTACACTCTTTCCGTTCCCGTGTCCGTGTTTGTCCGGCTTTAACCGTTTTCTTGAGATTTTTGCTATATCCGTACCTACATAATCACAGAGACAAAACAAGCAATTTACAAGCATTTTAAGCACAATTTTGTCTTTTTAGGGTTATTTTTGATATAAAACGGATATGTGTTTTCACACATATCAAAATTCCCCAAACTAAACGATTACGTGTCCTCACGCAATATTATATGCTTTAAAACCAAATACCTCAAAACTTCCCCAAACTAAATCTTTGGAAAGTAGCAAAGACTTTTGTGGAGAGAGTTTAGAAATCACAAGTTATAAAACACCCCATTTTCCCATTTTTCAAAACTTTTTTTTATATAAACTTAGAATATTTCGACTTTCGTTATTTCCATAACTGTTAGGGATCATAGAACAAGATGCATTTCGATCCGAGAATGCCCCAAAAAGGATAAATTCATCGTCCCCGACTTTTCACTTATCTAAACCAAGCTTAAAACAAAATCACAGCTAAATATTAGTAAGGATGCTAACACTACTCATATTTGCAACTTGTGAACTTTTTTACTCCCGACATTTATTATATCTTAAGTGAATGTGCTATTTTGAATTTCAACCATGGATCAATGTTTTGCAACATACTATGCTTCACGTTCCACCCATTAATAATGAGTTTGAAGGCGAGATCATCCCATGTAGCGACTTTTGTCTCGGCACATCCCAACCTTGCGGCTAAGTGACCAGGCTTTTGACACCCCACAGAGACTAGTATCGAGACTCACGGACCTTAGGTTTCAAAAACTCTTAGGTTTCCCGTATATTTTATCATTTTAGTCTAGGAAATTGAAATTTGGAATTTTAGAGATTTAATTTTTGTGTTTTTGGTTTAATTAGTTTTATTTTATATTGTTTTTCAGTTTTAATTGTCGTTAGATTTAATCTGCGCGGCCTTTATATGCTTTATTTTGCGTCTATTAGATTTAGAATCCAAATTCCCTAACATAAATGACAATTCAGCTTGATTAGTGACAGAAACGTGAATTTCTATTCACCTCTCACCGAGGAGAACGATACCCGTGTTGATTACTTATTATTCTTTCCTAAGAATAATTTGTATGATACTTTGCTTATGTATATGTATATTATATATATATTATAATTGAGGGGATTTTGACGAATATCAAAAGGCGACCTAGATCATACATACACATCCGTAACGACGGAATAGACACATATGTCTGCATTCGAACCTTAACTCGAACAAGCTAAAGGTATAAACTATCTTGGGTATCAATAATGGATACCCGAATTCTTAAAGATCTAAAGGTGAACCTCGCATTTTGGGGGTGGAATTTTAAAGGTTTTTGTGTTAGTCATATAAATTCCTATCCATGAGAGCTATTAATACTCGATTTCGTCTCGGTATGTGTCATAAAAAATTTTATATTTGGGGTTAAAATTACTTTTATTGCTATTTTCGTTATTTTTACCCATCATTTTAAGGACAAAGCAAATGGCAAATGAAAGAATAGTTTCTAAGGCTTATTTCCCCCTACACTTAAGTTGAACATTGTCCATAATGTTCTATAGAATTACCCGTAAAAACGAATAAAGGGGAAAGAAAACAAGTAAAAGAAACTAGTACCCCCTGGTTTGCTCAATAATGGAGAAGAAACATGCGATAACTGGTTGAATCGTCCTCCAAGAATTATCCAATGAAACTTCCTAAGAACTTCCAAGCTTCTTCTCATCAAATATAACCTGTAATCAAGACAAAGGACAACTACACCAAGCATAAAATCGGCGGGATAGATACATATACAACATGAATTTAGGGTTCTTAGTATTACAAACTAGTTTCCGCATAGTTTGTAGTATTCACAATCTTAGTTTCTATTATAGTTGTCTTGGATTTATCCAACACAACTACGCTTTAACAAGCTAAGTAAGATCTGTTCAGAAGGGATCAACAGCCAACACCGATTCAAATGCATGCTATTCCAATACTCCTATCTGTATGATCTTTGTATTATACTTTCAAATTTTTAAGTGTTTTTTTTCATTTTGGACTATTTTGCTGCTCAAATTTAATGAAAGAAATATAACTGAATCAATTGTGTGAAGTTTATTTTGAAGCTTCTTTATGTCAATATTATCAGGGGAGCGATGTCTTTGCTTGTGCTCCAACTGGTTCCGGAAAAACATTGCCATTTGTTTGTCCTATTCTTATGAAACTAATGGTACTTATGACATCTAGTCAAATTGTTTTTTGAGTCAACCCGACCCGCATATGGCATCTCTATAGCATTTGGTATTGAATGCCATAATTCATTTCTTTGACTAGAGTTTGTTTTTTAGATTCAGCGTGCTTCTAAAGATGGCGTTCGTGCTGTTATTCTTTGCCTTACACGAGAACTAGCCTCTCAGACATACAGAGAATGTAAGGAGTTGGCAAAAGGAAATGAATTCTATATAAAGTTGATGACTAAGCAGCTTTCCAATACTGATGAGTTCGCAAAATTTTCATGTGATGTGCTCATATCTACACCACTCTACCTAAAATCTTTCGTGACCAAAAGGAAGCTTGACCTAAGCAGGTTATTGCCTAATCTTGATGTATATTCATTGTCTAGGCATTCCTACATGGGCAGTTAGCTTTACTTATTCTGACCTGTTTAGTTATATATGGTCGATTAAGGCTTGTTTTATCCTTAATAGCTCAATGGGGGAATTTTAAAAAGTTGGATAAAAAGGAAACCGGGTCGAAAGTGGTCTGCATTATATTTCTATAATTTTAATACCTTCTTAGTCATTTTAAGTACAAAGTTAAGTTTTGATTGGTATATCATAACTTTTGATATCATATTTGGCATGCAATATTCGTTCATTAGAAAAATTAGACCATAAGCTACCCGCCTTGACTCATTTGGCTATTTTACCCAACCCACGCATGTTTGCTACGTTTATTTTATCCTGTCTTGTTACAACAGAACACTATATCAATTTGCAAGAAAGATTAGTCACATTGAAAAAGACACTATCAAGATATATATAATCTGCGCAAGATAGATCAGAGGAATGTATGAAAAGTGGAAATTTCTAGGTACAAATTTTTATCATTTATCTTTTTGCAGGGTGGAATACCTTGTTTTGGATGAATCTGATAAGCTTTTCGAGCTTGGTTTGCTAGAACCAGTTGACGCGATTGTAAAAGCATGCACAAACCCTTCTATTATTCATTCATTATTTAGTGCTACTTTACCTGATACAGTTGAAGAACTTGCACGTGCAATTATGCATGATGTTGTTCACGTAATTATTGGTACAAAGTAAGTATTAACATGGAAGGATTTTCTACAATTTACATACTTTTTGGCTGTAGTAAAATGTTTCCATTATTCCATGTTATGAATCAAAGTACGTAGCAGTAGCATACTGCCGAAGCAGACACATTGAGTCGACGAGGGGTAAGGGTTTATAGCCAATTTTCATTTTAACATGACACTCCTAGACCAACCCACACGGACAGATCGAGTTCCAGAAAGACAACTTAGTATAAACAACTACACGTACATAATACAACAAAAACCTTAACCATGTAAGTTACCTAAACCGAGAAAACATTATCAAAAAAAAACAACATATGCAAGTTCTATATATTCAGTCACCAAAACAATACAATACCTTGACTAAGGAGTCGCTAGTTAAAGGCAACATAGATGACAAGAAATCACCATCTTCTTCTTCACCAAAGCTACTGCAATAATCATTATTAGTGACGGAACCAGGAAAATAGTTTGTGGGGGGTAATTTTTTTTTTTTACAATAGCAACCAAATGTGGAAGAAAAAACTATGATCGAAATGATAAATCGAGTATTGTTACTTAAAGATGAAGGATTTATAAGGTTTTAAAGTGTTGAATGTTGGGTTTTAGTATGTGAGTGATGGGCAATTTGAGTTTTGAGAGGGGGGCACTTTCAAAAAAAAGTCAAAATTAAAAAAAATTACACTAAAAATTCTTAACTTTTTTGACGAGCCAAGGCACCAACCCCCATTCTAATACTATAGATCCATCCCTGATCATTATCCATCACACTATAGAAGTATCGAACGTGAAAAAGATGTATGGTGATGAAAAGAGAGTGAATATATGTATATATATAAGATGGTTAAATATTGGGTTTGTCTAGCCAATGCCCTCAAGGCACTAGTTTAGATAATTAATAAGGAAACTTTAGCTTCATTAGATTAAAAATCACAACTAATTATTGGAAATAATAAGCTAAATTATTGTGTATTAATTGTATTTTTCAATTTAAAAGGAAACTTCGTGATGCATTAATGCACCTTCACTAATGCCCCAAGGGCACCCGTTAGACAATCCTTTAAATATTTGACACGCAAGAAAACGTGTCGCTCAAGTAATTTTTTAGGAATCAATATCTATTTTATGGGTTATTGACATATGGCTTTGGTTGCATTGAGAAGCTTTTGAAATTAAGAAGATTGAGAAGAGATCCTAGCTATCAAATTGTATTAAATTTGAATCATTTAATAAATCATCTATACTCCCATATAAAGGAGATTTAGGATTCTCTTGAAAGTTGAAAAAGAATGACTAATTTGTAGGAAAATGTTGAATAGTAATGAGGTGTATTTTGATATGATTATTTTCGGTGGTTTATTTAACCTTTTAAAAATCATGCAAATATGCCCTGATTATGTGCTTAATCATTTGTTTTTAGGTTTTTAGCACTTGGATGGAATTTGGAGGAAATACACGTAACTTGGGCTCATTTGGAGAAGAAACGGACAAGAATACGACTCTACACCAAGAACCATGAAGAATTATTCACTCAGAGCCTGGAGACGGCGTCGCAACCATAAAGCGACGACGTCATGATATTCATGGTGACGGCATCAGAGATTCAATGACGACGTCAGGACGTGGCCGACTTAAAGTGGATATAGAACCATCTACGTGGCGATGGCGTCAGGAGTACAAAGCGACGTCGTCGCAGCAATATCTTTATATATACAAAACTAATTTTAGGGTTTTAAGTGTGCGACTTTGTATAACTTTAGGGAGATGAACCCTAGCCTATGTAGCAGCTTCATAGGTCTTTTTTTAGGGCCTTAAAACCCTATTGTACTACCTTGGATCCATGTTTTAATTCAAGTAAGGTTATTTATCATTAATCATTCAATATGTTTATGTGTTGTGTGATTGATTTATCTTCTTGCTTTCATTATAACATGCAAGGCTAAACCCTCCTTTGTATTTGCTTATGATTGCATGAAAGTCGGATTGTAGATCCTATTACTGTTGCTTCTTGTTGATGAATGTGCCCGTTAGGCTTTAGAAAACCAGCTTTTGTCTGTATCGCTGTAGACACGTCTAGGAAACGCGAGTGCGTAGAAAGGATACCATAGGGTAACAGTCTTTATACTACCTTTCCCACTTATATGGTTGATCCCTCTTAAGATATTTCACACGCATTTAATATGCTCTTAGGGGGGCCTTGTGAATAGTTTTCATACTACCTTCTACTTCTGCGATTGCCCATTTAAAAAGAATATTAAATAGACGGACGGCGGGCTCGTGTAATTCGTTCATGACCTAGGAAATACTTACACAGATCCTCACAAGTGTGACAAGGAAACATGATTAGGAGAAGCAATATGATAAGTAATGCATAATTAAGTAATACAACTAATTATCATAATGTTATCACCAGTAGATTAGATATTATTTAGTTATTAGTTAATAGTTAAACAAACCAACCTCTCAAACCATAGATTTACCTACTTTCTTATAAATACAAAAATAATCTTCTCTCAACCCCTAGAATTTTGTTAGATCGTGATCAAGCCTTCCCAACCTATTCCCCTAAAGAATGATAACAACCCCGAGTCTTACCTATACTACTACAACGGTTAGGTACTCTGCCTAGGGAGTTGTAAAACTTCGTGTAAAAGTCCCTTACGACAACCGTATCACCTAAATACCATACTTTCCCTTACATAATGAATCTTATCGGGCATCATGATGACTACTTTGAAAGTAATTGGGAATCACATAGAGAGGATGAATGTATGGGAAGCACCTAAGTTTTAAGTGATGTAGTTACGAGTCATTTCTCTACTTGTAAACTCTAGTAGTGTAGTTTTTATGAAGCACTTAATATAGAAGTATTATGTAACATAAATATTAGTTATTATTTAGCATAATATGAACATCATGATATTAATGTAGGACTCATCACAATCACCTATTAGTTATGATAGTTTGTTTGCATGCTTGTAGATATATCTTTTCTTGCTAATTGTTTAGATATATTCGTCTTGATTGCTATAAAAATAGGACTTGCTGCAAAATGGCCACCAAACTGTCTACCTTTCTACAAATTTCTGTAGAAAAACAAAAATCTGGACAAACTGAACATTCCAGGTGGCGGCCCCCTTAACTATTAAGGGCGACCCCCTTATTGATAAGTGGGTCGGCCACATAGATAAAGGGGCCTATCACTGATACACGAAAAATACTCTTTTTTTCCTGGATTTTGACCCACTTTTACATAGACTCAGCTATACTTTCCCAGAACTCACAAACATCTTTTGGATTTATCCTCTCACAATGTCCATCCATCCTTAATCATCTCACCCCCTTAGTATAAATTAGCCCTCATCTTCACCATTTTCATCACATTCAACTTATCATCGCAAATGTCATCTCCTCAAAACTCCTTATCCAAACTCTCCAAAAAACCCAAGATTTCCGTAAGACCCGTATAGAGAAAGAAGTTGAACTATTTTAACTCATCCAATGAGGATAATGTTGATACACCCACACCAATGCCTAAACCACCATCTCCTAGCAAGTACCTTTAAAAAAAGTTTTCCTATAGCACCCTCAAACCAATTCAAAAAATGTTCTCCTATAGCACCCTCAAACCAAGTTTCACCTCAACGTAACTTACCTCCACTCATTGATCCCTATATTGTCTTGCAAGTAAATCAAAACCATAACGTAACTCAACCTCAACTCCCTCCTTCTCTAAATAGAAAAATGCTTGCTGATGAGATAAATGAACTTCAAGATTTATCAAACCTTCTAGCAATGCATCTTTCAAATCACACCATTAATCCAACACCATCCACTCCAAACTTGCCTCACACTATCACTTTGGACCAAGTTGAACATCATGTTGGCTATTGCCCATGTTGTCGCTGCAACCAAACTTAATTCTTGTCCATAAGAGAAGATCTCAATTGGGTTGAATTTTTTCTAACTCGACAGCAACCACCACTACATATTCAAAGGGACTATCCACCAACTACCACCTCCGCACCAAACTCTCCACTAACAACAAACTAGCCATGATACATGCTTAATTTATTTCTCGCTTTTAAATAAAAGATTTTCCTACCCTTTTGCAAGCAAGTACTATGGTAGTTAAGAACTTTGTAGTTTTTCTTTATAATAAATTACTTGTGAAAATTGATTGACTTAAATAGGTTAATTAAATAGCCAAGTATTGTAACCATGTTTAAATATTTTTCTTGACATGGCTTAAAGTTAGACATATATATTGGACTTGCTTCTCAAACTTGTTTTTGTAGCAATATCACCATAACTCGATTCCTTGGTGTCCTCAAACGAGGGGGATCACACATCAAATGGGAGCATTTATTTCGTCGTAGTTACGTTGGTTAAATTGGCGAAGCCTTTTTGATTTTACAAAAAGGGGGAGAAATGAAATAAAACTCACTAAATACTCGTTTAAATTTAATTTTACATTTAATGAGTTTAGATTTTGTAATTATTAAAAAGGGGGAGATTGTTGATAGAAATAATGCCTAAATAACGTTATTGATATTTTTTGATTTCTCTACGTTTTGATAATCACAAAATGTAAACACGCTCTATGTAAAATTAAACGTAAAAAAGTAATTAGTCATAAATTTTCATTTCAAAAATTAATCACTTAAGGGTATGAATAAATAAAATGCTTAATTTATTTAATTATCAAAGGAATTTTTATTTTTCCTAAACCCTACATTTTTGTAAAATGTAACAAACATTTTTTAAAACTTATACAAAACATTTTTGTATTCATAAGAAATGTTTTATTCAAAATAAATATTTTGAATTCAAAATTTCCACCTCAAAATGAATAAAACTGCTCCAGTAAACACCTCCTCAGGATAAGAAAAAATTAGGATCGTCCT